>APFE030644629.1:133930-149247 GCA_000404065.3 Pinus taeda | reverse complement strand
AAGTATACTGCAGGTTATGTCTTCACTCTTGGTTATGGACCTATTACATGGGCTTGTAAGAAGCAAAGTTCCATTTCTCTTTCTTTAGCAGAAGAAAAGTATCGTGGCGTCGTAGAAGCTAGTAAGGAAGCCTTGTGGCTTCATCAAATCTTGTCAGAGTTTGGCTTTTAGCAGCAACATCCGACTATAATTTGGTGTGATAATCAGAGTGCCATTCAACTATGCAAATATCCAGTCCAACATTAGTGCAACAAACACATTGAACTACACATGCACTTCATCTAAAAGATCATTCATGAGCACGTTCTTGAAGTGCAATATTGTTCAACTGATGATCAAGTTGCAGACATCTTTACAAAGGCTCTTACAAAGACAAAGTTTACTAAACTTCAATTTATGGTTGGAGTTTAGGAAGTTGTTAGTAAGGTGTGATTGGCTCTAATGCCTCATTCCTTCTCCTATTGTGTCATATTTGTACATCCTTCAATCCTATCCCAAGTTGTTCTTAAGGGGGGATGTCAGCACATAGGAAATAGTTAAGTATAACTTGGTCTAGTGTAGAGTTAGGTAAAGTGTGTTTCTTTACTATGTACTTTTGTAATTTACAATTTGGAGGTCATGATATGTTATATACATCAAGTGATCTGATGATTCATTCTCTCCTCGGTATTACTGACACTTGATCCATGGCTTAAAACCCGATTGGTCCATGATCTCTATTTAAAGAGCATGGAGGGTCATTTGTAGGGTGACTGTTCATGAGAGAAACTTATGTAAGTTTTCTTTCTTTTATTAATAAATTGCCTGAAGTGGCCGACTCAAGCCTTGGACTGTTTCCCTCTTTGAGGGTTTTAACCATGTCAATAATACTGGTGTATTGATCTATGATCTATTTGTGAGCAATGTCTTTTGGTGTTCTATCTGAGGAAGTTACCCTGTAAATCCCTATAGAGGAAAGCCCTTGAGAGCAACTCTGGGTTTCTGGATGTTTCATGCCTATAACATGAGAGGAACTGAGGCTTAAGTTGTCCAAAATCTCAGTGGGGCCCAAGGGAAAGCTGCCTAAAGTGTTGGATTGGTTCCTGAGGGTTCTAAAGCTGATGTTGAATGTCTATATGGTGTGTTTCTGTCGGTTCCGCTTCCTTAACAAGACTTAGGATGTCGAATCATATTATAGTGGCCTCTCGTCACATGTTTACCTCAGTTGGATGGTTGCTTGGGTAGATGTGGGAGGAGGGTGTTACAGAGTGGTATCAAAGCATGGTTCACCCCTCAGACTAGATGGGCTATGTGTTGGTCATGCATGCATGTCAGTTTCATGTGTGTCTCTCACACTTGCATTCCATGTGCTTGCTGACTTTCATGATGTTTTTCATGGTTGTAATGATGTTGTCATGTGAAATTTGATGTTGTTATTGTGGAATGTAGTGTCGTGAGTGTATGACTGGCTACATGTCGACTTATGTCACTTACATGTATTGTTGTAGTATGTTTGGTTACAATCTTGCATGTTTTGTTACATTCTTGTATGGTTGGTTGCATGTATCATTCTTGCAGGTTTGATTTCAAGTATCGTTCATTCATGCTTGATCATATGTGATTACGCATGTGTAGTTGGTTACGTATTTCTTATGCATGTTCATGATTGCATGTGGTCAAGTGTACAATGATGTAGTGGTTGTTATCATGCATGAGGTCGTGGCGTGTGTTGTTGTTAAGGTCATGCATTGATGACTGGACCCTAGCTAGAATGACGATTGCATGGTCATATGCTTATGTATTAAGTTTCTATATGCTATCATGATTATGTTATACATGTATCATGCTGATTTTTTGATCTTGAAAACAAGGTATCCTTCCCAAGCTATGCTAAGGTACATTGGTTTATTGTGATTTGAATTAGTTGACATGATATGCTTGCAGGATGAAATATCAAATGGCTATAAAGATGGTTGACTACAAAGATTCTCCCTATGAATCAAAAGAGAAATATGGTGTTGGGAACTCTTCTGATTTGGTAGTTACACTGAGAATCCTAAAGGATGAAATAATGAGTTGTAAGGCAGATAATGACAGAATCATATAGGCATAGGAAAAGCTAACATAGGTAAATGTAGTGATACTTCAGAGCTTGTCAGATTTGTAGCGATAGGGACCACGTTGGGATAAACTATGAATAGGAGGATAAAACTAATGGGGTATATGGTAGTAGGTTGTATGGTGGTCATAGGTCAGATAGAGATGACACAATCAGAGATGACGGCTTGTTGGACAATCTAGATAGGAGAGGGGATAAAGACATGTACGATTCTAGTTTTGATTTAGATTGGCACTATTATCGTCATCGGTATCATTATTACAGGAGGAGTGATAAGGGGTATTTTCCAGATGAGTTTAAGAAAGAAAAGCCACCTAATTTTCATGGAGAAGTAAATAAATCACAGGATGCAGAGGCATGGTTGTTTGGCATGTGAAAATTCTTTAGGTTGCATGACTATTAAGAGAACATGAAAGCTCGAGTGGCTACATTCAGTCTCAAAGGTAAAGCAGAAATTTGGTGGGAATACGTGAAGAATGTCAGAGGTATGAATGAGGAATATTTGACTTGGAGTGAGTTTGAGCAGCTATTCAAGCAAAAGTTTTTATCAGAAAGATACTTTGATGACATGGTGAAAGAATTCTATGAGCTAAAGATGGTATGACAGACGATGAGTACACTAGTAGGTTCTTTGGACTACTGAGGTATGTGCCTTACCTCAAGGAGGAGAAGGATAAGATTCAGAGATTCGTTAGTGGATTACTAGGTGCATTCAAAGATAGGATTGAGTTCAACAAGCCTAGATCATTGGAGGAGGCCATCTAGAAACTGTAGCATTGCTATGAAAAATCAAAGCACAGAACTGTAATGAAACTAGATTGGAAAGGTAATACAAAGAACAAAGGAAAATGGGACAAAAAGTGAGTAAGACCAGATGACATAGGGAACAATAATAATGTTGCACCATCTAAGAAGTTTAATGCTACAAATAAAGGACATGGATTCCGATCAAGAGAACAGAACAAGGAGACAAGTTGGAAGCCTATAGAGTGTTGGACTTGTGGAAAAGATCATTGCAGGAGAGATTTTCTCTAGAATCAGGGTGGTAGAACTCATATATACAATGCACAAATTAGGAACAAATTGTTGGGGATTTTGGTAAGAGTATTCCACGTATTTATTCCGCATTGGAAAAAAACAGGCAGAGCATTAGGCATCTATCATAGAAATGGACGGTAAGCTTCATGATCAAGTTATTTCTATTTTAATTGACCCTAGATCTAATGATAGATATGTTAGTTCTAAATTGGTGGAAAGTGTGGTTTGAGTAAGGAATTGCATGCATAATATTGGTTAGAGCAGTTGATTATAGGTACGAAGAAGCAAGTTTGTCATTGCGTTAGAGCTTGTGCATTTGATTTAAATGGTATGCCTACCGCAACACATTTGAATGTATCACTGTTGGGTTCATACAGTATGTTTTTGGGCTTAGATTGGCTGTATATTCATAGAACCAAGTTGACTGTTATGACAAATCCATTGAGTGTGTTGACAAAAATGGGGAACCAAGAGTCTTACAGGGTAAGAAGAAAGCTGCATCAGTTAGGATGGTGACAATTATGCAAGCAAAGTGTAGTCACAGGAAACGGTGTAAGTTATTTGTAGTGCACATTTCTAGTGATAAATGTAAGGATGTTGAAGATTCAAATGTGTTGAGCAAGTACCCAGTTTTACAACAGTTGATGGATGTATTTCCTGAGGACATTATAGAGTTACCACCTCATAGGGAGGTAGAATTTTCTATTAAGTTAGTGCCAGGGGAAGCTCCAGCATCAAAAGCACCTTAAAAGATGATCACACCTAAGTTGGTTGAGTTAAAGTTGCAGCTAAAGGAAACATTTAACAAGGGATACATTAGGCCAAGTGTATAACCATGGGCCCCACTGGTATTGTTTGTGAAGAGGAAAGATGGTACTCTCAGATTATGCATTGATTATAGACAGTTGAACAAAGTAACCATCAAGAATAGTTATCCATTGCTGAGGATTGATGACTTTTTCGATCAACTGAAGGGAGCAACAATGTTCTCAAAGATTGATATGAGATCGAGATATCATCAAGTACACATCAAAGAAGAAGACATTTACAAGACAACTTTTTGGACCAGGTATGGGCATTATGAGTTTGTTGTAGTGCCATTTAGCTAATGCTCCAACTACATTTATGTGCTTGATGAATAGTGTGTTGTGTCTGTATTTGGATAAGTTTGTGATTGTGTTCATTGATGATATATTGGTATATTCTAAGAATGAGGAAGAGCATGTTGAACATTTAACAACAATGCTGAGGTTGTTGAGAGAGAATTAGTTGTATGATAAGATCAACAAGTGTAGTTTCTTTCAGATTGAAGTACATTACTTGGGGCATGTTGTCTCCAAGGAGGGCATTGCAGTAGATTCGAAAAATATAAGAGCCATCATGGAATGGGTAGCTCCTAAGAATGTGGATGAGGTGATATATTTCATGGGTTTGGAAGGATATTATAGGAGGCTCAACATGAACTTCTCATAGATTTTTTATCCTATTACATCATTGCAAAGCAAAGCTAAGAAGTTCGAATGGACATAGGAGTGTGAGGCTAGTTTTGAGCAGCTCAAGTAGTTGTTGACACATGCACCAATGTTAAGTATTACAAATTCAGACAGAGAATTTGAAGTATGGAAAACTAGTAGCAAGAGAGGACTTGGTGGAGTCCTTATGCACCGATGGACAAGTGGTATGCTATGAGTCACGAAAGTTGAATGAGCATGAGAAAAACTATCCCATGTGTGATCTTGAGTTGGTAGTGATTATACATGAATTGAATATGTGGAGACACTATCTTATGGGTAGGAGGTTCACATTGATGAGTGATCACAGTAGTTTGCAATATCCATTTGACCAACCGAATCTGAATGGTAGGCAGGCTTGGTGGTTGGCTACGATCATTGAGTTCAATTTTGAGATCAGATATATCAAAGGTGAAGAGAACAAAGTGGTAGATGCTCTTAGAAGGTGGATACAAGTAAATCACTTAACAACTATGAGCTCCTATGTGACAGATATACAAGATAGGATCTTGTAGGTAGGTTAGCAGGGTGTTAGATATATGGAGATTTTTCACAGGTTGCAGCAAAGCAAAGGTATAGGTACATGTGATGGTATAGGTATAGACATAGGTACAAGTATAGGTAAATGTATAGGCGATGGTATAGGTACATGTATAGGTACAAGTACAGGTGTAGGTGCACAGGATGTGTACTATACCCTTACAACAAATGTATTGGTTAGGTTCCAAGAAAAGATATATGTGCCAGATAATAGTGAGCTCAAGAAGGTAATCTTGAGAGAGTTTCATGCGAAACCATATTCAGGTCACCCAAGTTATCGTAAGACACTAACAACAATGAATATATTTTACAATTGGCTGAATCTAAAGAGTGATGTAGTAGAGTTTTTGGCTAGATGTTTTGATTGTCAGAGCATGAAAGCAAAGTGTAAACATCCAGGTGGATTGCTACAACTGATTACGATTCCAAAATGGAAATGAGAGGTCGTTTCCATGGAATTCATCATAGGGTTTCTGAAAGATAGTGAGACGTCATGATTCCATCATGGTTATTGTAGACATGTTGACAAAGGTTGCACATTTCATTCCGGTGAAGTCTACATTCTCATCTAGCGATGTAGCATAGGTATTCATCAGGGATGTTGTCAGACTGCATGGTGTTCTAAAGAAGATTGTGTTAGATTGGGATGCGAAGTTCACTTCCAAGTTTTGGAAGGAGTTATTTGCAGATTTGGGCACAGAGTTGGCCTTCAATACAACTTATCATCCACACAATGATGGGAAGACAGAGAGGGTCAATAGGATATTGGAGGAGATGTTGAGGATGTATGTGATGCATAAGTAGTGGAAATGAGAAGAGTATCTTCCACTAGTAGAGTTCGCATACAATAATGGGCATGATGAATCTTTGAGGATGAGTCTGTTTGAAGCATTGTATGGACAAAGTTGTAACACTACCATCAGTTGGAGTGATCCGGTTAACAGGGTGTTGATTGGGCCAAACATGTTGGCAAACATGGAACAAGAAATATAGGTTATAAAGAATGATCTAAAGGCAACACATAATAGGTAGAAGAGCTACGTAGATAGGAACATGTTGTTCAAGGAGTTCCATGTTAGGGAATAGGTGTATTTGGGCATCAAGCCAAAGAAGAGATCCTTACGGATGGGATCATGTGCCAAGCTAGCACCATGGTTTTGTGGACCCTTCAGTATCATTGAGAGGATTGGGCTAGTAGCCTATCGACTTGCATTGCCTCCACAAGTGAAAGTCCATGATGTTTTCCATGTGTCATTGCTTGAGAAGTATGTTAGAGATGCTGATCATGTGATTGACTGGTCTATATTGTAGGTGGAACCAGATGGAGAATTCTAGCTGAAGCCTCAGTGTATATTGCATAAAATTATGCTCATGCTCTGGAACTGAGAAATCAAACAAGTTAAGGTGTAGTGGAAGCACTTTGCGCTCGATAAAGCTACATGGGAGATGGTGGATCAGATGCAGGCTATGTATCCTTCCTTGTTTTCCGATTGAGGCAAAGTAGTTTTGGCTTGGTGTTTTGGTGTGATTTTGGTATATAATTTGGTATATGTTTTGATATATGTTTTGGTGATGTTGGTTTATGTACATATGTATATGGATGTAAATACTGCCATGAGCTATGTTATAAAGTTCCAATAAGTGGTATGAGTGTCATGTCATTATGATGTTATGTTGTTATGTTTTCATGATGGTTTTATTTTCAGTAGGTTGATCATTGTAAATACTGTGAGCTAAGTTATAAAGATCCATCAGCAATATGTTTTGCTACAATATTTTGTGGCTATACGTGTTCTTGAAAACTGAGGATGGTGTTCCCCCAAGGGGGAGGGTTTTGTAACATCCCTGGTGAAAATTCGATGTAATAAAAGTAAATAAGGGCAAAATAATAACCATAGATGATGGGACACTTATTCCAAGATGAATGTTGGGTAAAATCCTAGTGATGAGGATCACTTATGATTGTTTATGGCTAAGTAAATTGGCAAATGCAATGACTAAGGATCTGGAAAGAAAAAATAGAATTTTTGGTACATTTATTTATGAAAATAATGGAAATTAGGAGAAAAGGGACGTGAGGAAATTGAAGGAAAATAATGGAAAATGAAGAAAATAGAGGCCTCATTCATAAAAAGGCTTATGAGGATCAATTGGTAACCTTTTGTTAGTTCAGTTTTGGATCTCTCTCATTATTCTCTCTCTCTCTCCCTCATACTCTTGGAGACTTAGAGTTTTCTTGGAGCACTCTTAGTGGGTGTGGCACACTTGGATTCTTAGAGAAAGAAGGCAAAGGAAGAGCAAGAAAGCACAAGAGGGAATCTGGACCAACAACTACTTCAGATTTTCTTGCAAGTACCGAGTTGCGTGTATGATTTCTTCACTATTTTTTGCATGCATGGCATATGCATGTGGATTCTTGGTCATGATCTATCATTGGCATGGAGGATTGCCTAGATTGATAGTGGATTGCCTAGCCTTGCCATTTCTTGGATAGCCATGGTGATTG
Source organism: Pinus taeda (assembly GCA_000404065.3). NCBI lineage: Eukaryota > Viridiplantae > Streptophyta > Pinopsida > Pinales > Pinaceae > Pinus > Pinus taeda. The sequence goes on along the minus strand of APFE030644629.1, from coordinate 141,554 downwards.
TGGGTTTACTTTCATTGTTTGTTTTTGGTTGGTTCTCATGTTTCCTTAGCTCGGGTTGAGTTATTAGTCCCTGGAATCTCTGATTGGACAAATTCTCTGGAAGCCCTGTAACAGCTTGGGTTGAGTTACTAGTCCTAGAAGCTTTGGTTGGACAAACGATCGGGAAGTCCTTGGTGGATTGAGTTAATAGTCTTGGAAGCTCTCATTGGAAAAAAACTCTGGAAGCCCTATATAAGCTATGGGTTGAGTTACTAGTCCTGGAAGCCTTGGTTGGAACAAACACTATGGAAGCCCTAGAAGGCTAGGATGGAGACCAATCTGATGATGGTTTTCTGATGTCCAACCGTAAGGTGGAATCACAGTTTGATGGGTTGAGGTGGATGGCCTCTAGAAGCCCTGGACAAGTTTTGATTGATGTGTTCTATGAGATCCCACATTCATGCTTGGAATATGGCATGGGGGTGAATGATTGAAGAGAGATTTGGCTTAACCATTCTACGGTTGGGTGGAATGTGGAAGTCCCATCCCAGGTTTGGATTTTGCATCATTAATAAAAGTTTATTTCTCCTCATATTTCTATGAGTATTTTTGTGGATTATATGTGGTCCATATGGGTGTACTTTCATGAGTATCTTTATTGCCATTATGGTGGTTATATATGTGTTTTATGATAACAACCATGTATGGATTTCATCATGTTTTTACTTGTAATTGAATGATCAAAGTATCTATGACCTAATAGATGGAATGGCAGTTGATGTATTGAGGCATCGATTGTTCTTAGCGATTCTCTGCTAAGTGTGAGACCGTTATGCTCAAAACTGTTACTTACACATGTAGTTTACATATTCATGATATGTTTAACGAAATCCCTGTCATGGCTAGTAGGGGTCCAGTCAAGGTCTTAAACAAGTATTTTCTTTAGTATTATTATTTCCATGTTATTTTACTGATATGAAGAGATGGTTCAATTTTGGGTAGTGATATGGCTCTGGGCTTGAAAAAGTGGCTCAAATCTAGGGGACACTAGCATAATACTGACTAAATGAGTCTCTATATGCTAGCAGGCAAGCCTATGAGAGTGACTCTGGGTTTCTGGATGCTATCATGCCTATAACATGAGAGAAACTAAGGCTTAAGCTATCAAAAAGCTCAGTGGGACCCAAGGGCAAGTTGTCTAAAGTGTTGGATTGGTTCCTGAGGGTATTCAAGCTGATGTTGAATGTTTGTATGGTGTGTTGGTTCCTCAAGCTCAAAAGCAATCCTCACACAACACACCAAATGCCTACAAAAAGCAGCACTAATGCACTAAGAATTCCTCAATCAAAGTCTATATGTTCCAAACTAGCTGCTCATGGGCAATGGAGGAGGCTTATAAAGGAGAAGGAGTCTCCATGAATAGGTAAAGGATGAGCTTTCCCCCAAGATAAGTGGATGGTCAGTCGAACAGACATGCCAGAGAAAGGATGGCGACCTCAACAATGCTAACAGCCAAGTCTGGAGTCATCTGGAAGGTTGGCTGTTAGAACAAACTCGCCTAAACAGGATCAGCGCGGGTGCAAAACTGGGCTGGCGCGGTGGCATCGCAAATAAATTATAGAAGAGGTCCGGTCAGCGCACAATGATACAAGCGGAGGGCGCGCTGTTTGTGAAATTGGACCAGCGCGGAAAACACGTGTGCTTCTGCGCTGGCAGCACAACAGTTACATTATCCTCCGCCAGTCAGCGCGGTTATTTAATAAACAGATGCGATGATTCAATTAACTTAGGCAAAGAGGGTTTTTAGCCATTTTAGAGAGCATGAGGCAAGGTGAATGTGACTTTATGACACAGTAGGGAGACTGACAAGGTGACAGTGACATTTTACTGTGTAACAGATGCCCCCTAAAGCATGAAGCCCGAGAGAGTGGGAGGGGTGAAATGCTTTACAAGACTGCTGGACTGGAACACCACCAGGAAGATCTTGCAGGCAGATACAACTGATATTTCAATTACATGTAGTCTAGGCATGGGCGCAGCCATCCAAAAGACATATGAAGAAGGTCTGTGGCGTGGACGCAGCCACCCAGCTGAAGAGACCATAATGATATGAGGTATGGTCGCAACCACCCTTAAGAGACTCAAGTATGGTCGCAGCCATCCATAAATGAGTCATGTAATGATGTCCCACAAAATCGCAACCTGGTCCACAAAGAACTAGGACCAGGGTCTTGTGCTCCATCCAAACCCGAACAAAGTACAAGTTCAAACATGTGAATATGGGAGTCAAAGTCGAACATGCTTGAACATCGTCTGATTACCAGCCAATGATGAAAGCTGTTAACAGACGCGAGAGGGGCCACCAATGATGACGATGGTCCTCAAGGTACTATAGGTACAATCCTCGGCATGTGAATGAATGAGTCGGTGTCGAACACCCGTGGAATCATTCGATCGGAGGCCAATGATGAAAACCTCGCGTCGAACACGAAGAACCTGCCATTAAGGCATGCAGGCTCCAAGGTACCTGCAGGGAGTCTCGAGGTCACTCCTGGATGATGAGTCGAAGTCGACAGGAAGTGATCTTTATCGAAGGTGGGCCATAGCGTTTCCCACATCATTGACACGAGACGGGAAGAGACAATTTATTTTGTGTGAAATATCAGAGGGAGGTTATACTTGCAGAGGCCAACTTCTCTTGAACATATCGGCGGCACAATGACGAATTTGGTAGTATTTGGGGGTCAAATGATCAGAAGTAGTAATGAAAGGACAATGAGCAGATGAGTGGCCAAATAGGATAACCCAAACCCATGGAGGCAAAAAGTGAAGCGAGATGAGATGTCCCCATCCAAACACGAATGCAAACAGTGCCATGTTCAAGAGCGACATACTGCCGATGACGACGATTACGGTTCCTTTATTTCCCCCACCATTTCTGGCGAGTACCCCGACTATTTTTGGATGAAAAGCTTGACGGGGATAGCATATGCTTGGAGAGGCGTCATTTCGACGGAGTCCGATGTCATTAAGTTTTAACGAGTCTGACAAGGGAAGAACTCGGCGTCTTTTCATATTTAGAGAGTTTGAAAAGACAACTGAAAAGAAAACTCCAGGGGGGTGCTTTTTCGTAAAGTTGTGTCTCTCGAGCCCGAAAAAGTATAAAACGATGCTCGAAAGAACCGCCCGATCATTACGACCGAGGAGTACTTTTCATATGTAGTGAACCTGACCTGAAAAAGTAAAAAAGCGGTCAGGAACACGTTGTTTTAGAACCAATAACGAGTGTGAAACGACGAACACCCGGCAATCTTTGTTGGTTTAAACGGTCGAAAAAGAGCTTTAAAAGCGACCACCTCTCGTTCCTTTTGACGATCTGAGAGGAGGCTCGGCAATATTTCCTTGTTTTATGTCGGAAAAGAGCTTAACGACGACATTTTTGGGATCAAGTGTGTATGAATCCACCGTGACTTTGCCGGTTCCGAAGACCTGCACAAGGGAAATACCCGCGTAAACCCGTTCGATACGTCGAAAAACATAATAAAACATGCATTAAAGCATAATTAATCACTTCCGGATCGAATCCATGGCAAAACTATAGCAAAAACCCACATTTATAAGGACTATAGTTAAATTTAGGAATTTTTACTATAAATAGGAGTTTGTAAAAATCATTTTTACCATTTTACCATTGGAGCTTTGAAGGACGTTGAAATACTACAAAGTTGACGGAGCTGATTCTTCCTCATCTGGACGCCGATTCTCCGACCGTCGATTCCAGGTAGGTCCCTCTTACCTTGCACTCCATTTTGATTCTATTTTTATGCAAATCCACCGTGGGATTTGGCCATTTGGCCAAATTTTTTGAGCGTTGGTGCGCTCTCGGTCAGCGCGGATTTCCCCATCGGGTCCGCGCTAATCAGATTTCCCAACACACACCACTTTTCGGGTGAGCGCGGAAAACCCGTGTCCTTCCGCACTGACCCAGAGAAAAATACAAAGGCGGCCATTCTCAGCGTGGCTGTTTTAGAAACAGTCGCGCTGGCGCCGTGACATTTGAATTTTTAAAATTTAATAGCCAATTCTCAAATGCAGGCCGCCTAATGACTTCTGGGTGATCTTGCAGGGCATAATGGCTTTCACATGGCAAGAGAGAGATCACGATAACGCTGATATAGCTGCTTTTGCCGATGCCGGATGCTGCAATGCAATGCGGGCATGCGGATTGATGAAATTCTTCCTTACTCCGCGCTTGAGAGCTCAGCCGGATCTACTAGAGTTACTGATCAGAGCGTGGAACCCAGTAGATGGGAAATTCACCATCCGGGGTCGAGACATCGAGTTTGACTCCTCAGACATTTATTTTTTGACTGGATTATCTCGCCGAGGCGCGATGCCCATTCTGGAGGGGTAGCGTCCTAGCGGCGAGACGCTGGATCAGTTGATGGCCCGTGTTTGCCCACAGGCAGTCAAAACACGGAGCGGGAAATGCAGCATCCCGTCAGTGGGTGTTGGTGAACATGCCAACATAGTGCTCCGCACTATACTCTTTCTGGTGACGCGGGTAGTAGGTAGCCTGGCAAACCACGAGGCCTCAAAGGCTTGCTCTGGAGTCTTTACAGCCCACGATTTTCAACTGGGCGGCAGCTGTGACCAACAGCATGAAGAGGCAGCTGAACAACTGTCGACGCGGAGAGTCGAAACAGTTCGGCTATGGATCCATTCTTCTTCCACTCATGTTTGAGCGGGTGCCGGCCCTTTGGCTGCAGACTATGGTATTGGACCCGCCACGCAATGCACGAGAGACGAGGGCCACCAAGTGGTCTCGGGTCATGCCTCGTGGAGGTGGTGGACACTCAGTGTCGTGGGGTCTTTGCTTCCGAGAGTGGCTAGAGTGCCAAGTTATTTTCGTCGAGGACTGGTTGTATGCCGGTATCGACTTCCGTGGTGACCCTGACATGCTGCTGCCTGCAGGAGAGCAGTGGGATGATGGAGGTATGACACTTGATATTTTTCCGTTTATGTGATGTTTTTGTATTTTTCATGTACATGTCTTGATAAATGCTTATGCTGTGCAGATGTAGGACCCGTGAGACCCCTCGGCCTAGCACCAGAGGCACGGAGGGAGGAGCAAGGTGCTGGCGTCTTGGCCTTGGCTCCTGCAGGAGGTGACCAGGGAGAGACCGTGATTCACAACCTGGAGGGGTTACTAGCAGGGGTTCCAGATTATCAGGGGATCGAGGAGGTCCCCTTGGCTGCACAGATCCATACAGTGGGTGTGGAACCCAGGATGCACCGCCTTTTGAGGCGGGTGGCATGAGCGGTGGCATGCTACAGAGAGCATAACCCACCACAGTAGATGCCTAGGTTTCATTTCCATTGCTATTTTGAGAGACATACGTCTCAGATGTACTGAGAACGTTTGGATTTATTGAGACATGTACACTTATTTTTTGAGCGCCTTAGTGCGCCGCACGATATTATATATATATATATATATATATATATTATACCGATTTTGGATGGATCTTTTACATGTGATGATGTTTTGATATGCTATGCAAATGTCTAATACAAATGTGATCTAATGTATCAGTTGCGCAACATATGATCCATGTATTTTTTTTATTTTTGGCAAGCTTAAAAGCACACACACACATGTAAACTATGCTTGGAAAAGAATTTATTTTTATATGCTTATGCTTATTCCTAGATGGATCTTTTCTTCATGTAATTATGTGTTTTATATGCTATGCGACTATTCGACACACATGTAATCTGATGTATCTACTTGCATAACAACGACCCATTGGAATATATCCACACACACGCATATATTTTATTTTTATGAAAGCTTGAAAACACGCATGAGAATCATGTATGCAAAATATGCTTTATGAGAAATGAAATGGGCATGCCCCCCAACATCGTGTCTCAATTCGAGGTACATGCCCCCCAAGCTTCAGTTCATTGAAAATGGTTTGAAGGTTGACATAATGATAATGCGCTCGAAATACACGAGCTCACGTTTCATTGTTTTAACGAGGTTGACATAATGGTTATGAACTATCCTCGGATACAAGCCGTTTCATTATTTTAACGAGGTTGATACATTAGCAAACTATCCTCGAGACTCCTTGTTTCATTTTTTAGGGAGCTTGACACAAGATCAGGAACTATGCTCCGCCCGAACTTCATCATAATGAACAGGAAATTGGGGCTTCCAAGAGTGGCACTCCTAATGGGAGGTCAATGTCTCGGAAGTCGGGACCCAATGCCCCCAGAACACTATGCACGATAGTGGCATTGCTGGGTACAGGCATGGGAGAGGCGGCCATGTAGTTGATCTGAGGTGAGACAGATGCAACTGGTGGCTGAGAACCAAGAGGGAAGGGCAATTGTGCCGGAGGGGCTTGTGGACGAATGAACGATAATTGGTCCATTGTCACCATTCTTCCATCGTGTGGAAAGCAAACCACACGGAAAAGTGAAGAAACAAGGGCTCCCATGGCATACACATAGTCACGACCAAGGAGAAGACTGAAGTCTAAAGAACCTTGGGTAACCGAGACGTCTATATAGATAGTCTTGCCTCCCAAAGTGATAGGGAACTTTGGAAGGATCCCTAATGGTTGACTCGTTCCTCCGTCAAAAGCGGTGAGATTCGGTGCGACAGGTACAAGCGATGGGGAACCCAAAGCCTGTCAAGTAGTAACGGGCATAAGACTAACCGATGCTCCTTCATCTAACACAGTGCCAGGTAGCGCCATATGGGAGGCATAGGCGGTGACCCAGAAAGGCACATGGGATGGAAGGGGAGGGGTAGTCAAACAGCTCCAATCGAAGGACACGACCGAACTACTTGGTGGGGGAACCATATGGTTGCCCCCCTGCTCGGGAGGGACCGAATCGTCATTCTCTGGAGAGGCTGGGATGGGAAAACCATCATCTAGCTCAGGAGAATCTGATGAGACGAGAAGAACGTGAGAATTTGGCTCTTCCGAAACAGAGTGGTCAACAGGAGGTGAGCTCCAGTCGACACTCTTTCCGACCAATGGTTGGTCTGGAACAGGCTGGGGACAGCCAGGTTCAGGAAGAGGGGCCTGGACAAGAGAGGAATGTGAACCAATCTCATTATCAGGAGGCAGATGATCTGCAGCTACAGATAGAGGTTGATATCCAACGGGGAGTTGGGGCGAGGGAGCTGAGAGACTTTCCAAAACAGCGAAGGCTTTATCCATGAGTGGACAAAGGTGAAGGGGATGATTTCCTTCACAAAGTCTGCAGGGGATTCGAATCTTCCCATTCCCTTTACCATTTCCAACTAATGAGGGAACATCGCCTTGAGCTTTAGTGGACGATGAGGGGCGGGCCGTATCACGAGACCATATATCTAAGATCCTGGGAATACCAGGACAATCACGAAGAAGATGGTCCTCCTTGCATAATCGGCAAGGAAACTTAACCTTCCGCGGAGGAGCGGAAGGGGGCCCGACTTCAGGTGCACTTATGGGAACAGTCGTACTTGTAACTTCTCTCTTGGGAGACTTCCTCTTCTTGGTCTTCTTCTTCTTCTTCTTAGCCACCTGGTTACTTGAATCGAAACTTTCACCAGGCGAAGTACAAGAAGGAGACGTAGAAGTAG
>APFE030644629.1:41557-118127 GCA_000404065.3 Pinus taeda | reverse complement strand
TAACAAATGCTTCTAGAAAACTCTAGAATTAACCCAAGATGAGTTTTTTAAGATAAATATTGCGCCTTTTGACTTTTACAAGGGTACGCACCCTCCCCTTTACATACAGAGCGTATAAGTATGCAGATTTCCTGAACAGAAGGTGCGGGCCTGCAGGAAAAAGTAAGAGAAAGTGCAAAACCAGAGTTACATTTCTTTTTTGATGTCTTTCTCTCATTTTTAAAGCTTGCTTTGAAGAGCTGAGGTTTAAGACTTGCTTAGGAAGCTGGTATAGGTGATGATAGGCCTACACCGACTGCAAATAATCAAGGTGACGATATTTTTTTGTAACAAAGCTTTTAACTGTGATGAAAGAAAGTTAACTCTATGAGAACTATTCTACTTGAAGAAAGAGAAAGAAGATTGGAATGTAAGGCAAACCCTAGCAATCCTAATTTATCCAACTAAACCTAATTTTGTAGAAAAAGAGATAGAAACTAAGGCGATCAGTGCCATTGATTACTGAAAAAGGTAAATTACATTTATTCAAGCTATTCTGAAAAGAAATGATAAGAAAACATCTTTTTGTGCTTTTGAATTTTTTTATGTGAAATTATTATGCCTGTAATTTATCTGGTTGTCATTGTGTAGAGGTTTGGTGGTGAAGGAAGATGGGCTTGTTTTTTGCAGAGGTGGAGGAAGGCATGGAGAGGAGCTAAGAAGCCCCTAGTAACCTTCTGAAGACTTCCATTGCAATCGGATTTTGAAAAACCACTTACAGGGAATTCTACAAGAGGCTGCAGGGGATCTACAGGAGGAGGCCAAGAGCTATTTTTGGAAGTTTTGAAGGTGGAAAAATGATGGAAAAGGGTAACTGAAGGTTAAATGAAGGTGTTGAGGTGTCTGGAGCTTGTCAAGGAAGATTAAGAAGGAACATGATGGTTTTCAAATGGAAAGAGGGAAGCTTGTGGAGAAAAATGTAGAAATTAGGGCAAATTGGCAAAATGTTGCGAATGACTTGGAAAATCTATGAAAAGTGAGCTGGTGGTAGCTTATTTATGGATGTATGATGAGTTGAGGTGTCCTACAAGATATCTGCACATCTACTTACAAAAATTGATCAAAGAAAGGACTAACTATACTATGAAAACAAAAATTTCTCGAGCTTGACCTAATTTCTGACCTACAAACAGAAAATTTTGAACAGTAACCCTTGAACAGAAAAGTATGTAGAGAGATCTATTGTAAAGGAATAGGAAATAATCTAGGCAACTGAATCTGAAGGAATACATTAATCTTTCCAAATCAAGTCATCGCACTAGAAATTGCATGGGAGAGCAAAACTGTGTTTTTGATGGCAACAGTAGTGCCTTGACCTCAAATCATAGTCCCAGAAAGGGAGAAAGGAGATCAGGGCCTACTGTTGGCCTTTTTGAATCTTAGTCTATCACTGCATTAACCTACTTGAGCAACTAAAACAAAAATAACTATGCAAACCATCAAAAGAAACCTAATCTAAATAAGGTAAAATGAATCTATGTAACAGAAATTAACTCATGAACTGAAACAAAAATGTATAAGTACAAAGTAAGAGGTGTTGGGCAGCTTGGGTTGGACCCTAACCCAAGAGATTCAGCCCTCTAAAAGAGATTAGTACTAGTTCAGGAAATATTTCATCTTCATTATAAAAAATAATAGTCACATTACATGAAATGTTCTAAAAAAGAAACTCAAAAATGAGTTGAACAAGTGCTGCACAAAAGTGTGAAAATATGACTAATAACTGGCTAACCTACTAAGGCTCTAAGCCCCCCTATTTATACAAAAGGAGTCCTTGAACAGTCCTCCTAAAATCACGGAGCTCATCTTTCCAGAACTGGAGATAAACATCAGTGCTTCTTTACTTGTTCGGTTGCCCCTTGGATGCATCAATGCGGACCTTTGTGCTCTAGGTTGCTGATGGAGGATTCGAGGAAAGGGGTCATAAATGAAGGAGGCACCCCCCTACAAATCCTCTTCCCTGTTTTCCTTGAGTATTTGCTGCCATTTCCTCATAAACCCCTTGACTTTGTCCAAAATTGACCAAAAAAATGCATAAAGCATACATTAGACTACATGGCAAAATGACTAACCCAATTCATTCTATTAGCATAAATATATTAAAAAATATGCAATAAACTAATGAGAATGGTGGATTAATTCGAATTAAGAGGCAAAATGCTTCCGTATAATTACCCATTTCTAGGGTTCATTAATGGGTATTTTTACGACTACAACCATATAAACAAATTTCCTTCAAGCAAGCTAAGAAGGATAATAAATTATCACCCAAGTAGTATGGTCCTTACAAGGTGTTGCAAAATATTGCTGCTATGGCATATAAATTGGAGTTTCTTGCATCTTCCCAAGTACACCTAGTTTTCAATGTTTCATGCTTAAAGAAAGTTATTGGTGACAAGCTCCCCATTCAAACAGTGTTGCCAGAACTTAACGAAGAAGGAAAAATCAGATTTTAACCTAAAGCAATCACATAAACAAGATCCGTATGAGAATTTTATACAGAAGTATCTGTAACTACTCAAGCGTTGAGGAAAACACTTTTTTGAAAGAGAGGAGCATGTTAAGTCCCTATAATACTAGTGTATTCCCCTTATTCTTATTAGTGTAGCCCCCTGTTGTTATTGTTGTGCCCATGTATCTCCCATGTTGTTATTTTTGTGCCCCGTAGAAGCCTACAATTTTTATTGTTGTGCCCTTACATTATTATTGTTATGTATGCTCGGATTATATTGCAAACCCATAGAATCTTATATAAACCAAGGAGGTCTTATCATTTGAATCATCAAATAACTGTTCATTTATGTAATGTAAAGGAGTTTTCCCCCTTGAAGAGGATAATTTTATGTCGTTGATCTATTTTTTCTGTGAGCTGGTTGCATAACAAGGTTTTTCGATTTCAATTTTTTCTAGTTGGTTCTCATAATTCCTTATGGTTGTGGGTTGGAACAAATGCTTTGGAATCCCTATAATATCTTGGGTTAAGATACTAGCCCTAGAGCCTAGGTTGGTAAAAATGCTCTAAAGCCCTTAGTGGGTTGAGTTACTAGTCTAGAGCTGGGTTGGACAAATGCTCTAGATTCCTAGAAGGTTGTGGGTTGAGTTACTAGTTCCTAGAGCCCTTGATAACTTAGGTAGAGACTTATCTTCTTGGTGTTAGTTATTTCTGACCATGAGGTGGAATCATTGGTTGAGGGTTGATGTAGTTTGGCCTCTGGAAGCCCTAGTTTTGTTTTTATTTTTTTATTCCATGAGATCCCACATTCATTCTTAGAATATGGTGTGGGGGTGATGGCTGAAAGAGAGATTTTGTTTAGCCCAATATGTGGTTAGGTGGTACATGGAAGACCTTGACAAGGTTGGCTTTTGCATATGTTAATAAGAGATCTTTCCCTTTTGTATTTTATGAGTACTTGTACCTGATATTATATGGACTTAATGGTTGTTCTATCATGGTTATTATTCTAGTTATATGTTGGCTATAAACATGGTTCCATAACTGGTTCTAGCTATGGATATTGATAAGTTTTTATTAGTTGATGAATGCTTAATGAATGCATGAGCTAAAAGATGTTATTGTATCTATTATGAGAGGGAATTAGACCTTCTTGGTGATTTTAAGATAAGTTTCAGACCCTTATGTTCAAATATGTGATAAGGCTCATTAATAGGTACATCATAAGGGTCATAATGCCATCTTCCAGCGTTAGAAATATCTCCTTGTCACATTATTTACAAATTTTGTTATATTATGCTTAGTGAGAGGGGTAAAAAATGTTTTTCTATGTCATGTGGCCTAATATGATTTAAATGCAGGAAATGGAGCATTTTTTAGATGATTTCAATGCAAGAGATCGAAGTAGACAATAGAGACAGATTCTTGGAGGTTGTCCACCTCCTTAACTCCATCAATCAACAAAAATCACCACACTCTCTCTCATCACCTCAAAGTCATTGGCAGCTAAGCAGGACAAGTTCATTGACATTGAAGAAAGTGAATTTAAAAAAGATCTAGATCCACCCTTCTCGAGTTTTGTGAGACAAACATTCCTATTTTCTAGGGAGTTGTTAGTAGCTACCCTCTTGTATAAATAAACATGCCAAAGAGCTCATTGGGATTTGAACTTTTTTTTCAACTAAGAATATATTGAGCTCAAGCACTTGATACTATTATTTTTTATTGGTTATGTGATGTATTTGACATTGATGCAATGAGAATGAGAAGTTTCTTATTGGTCCATCAGTGAGTTAGTTCCAGAGGGCTGAGGCTCTTGGGTTTGGGCCCAACCCCAATGGCATAGATCCCTCTTATGTATTGGTATTTATTTTTATCTTAGAATGTTTATTAGGTCTTTCCATTTCATTATAACATAACCCCTCAAAAATCTTGTGATTTCTGCATCTATCTCATCACTCTCATGGGAGCATGAATGGAGAAATCTACTATCACAGTCCAAAAATGCTATGTTTATGATTTCTTGGAAGAAGGCCTATGTTAGTCATCTTGTTTGCATATGTTTGTTGTAGCTTAGAAGTGGATTTAATGACTAGATCAGAGTTTTTTTGGCATAGATTAGATGGAATTTAAATTCAAATCATATTTTCCACGATTGGTTATTTTATTTTGTCAATGATAAAAGAGTATGTACATCTGATGTTTTAGGGTTTTTGGATCTGCAGGTAAGAGGTCATTCACCATCTCCATCCAGGACTTCTTCACCCTCTTTGATGAATCCCAAAATTATGTTCTTGAGCTCATTGCCTTAGGTCATTGTGAGCAGCCCTCTTTGTTCAAAACAGGTCTTCATGAGGTGCTGAGCTTGGCTAGGGGTGTTGAACACCTTTCATCCATCTATCACAACCTCCATCCACCTTGCCATCCCTTCATTGCATCATTCCTACCTCATAAAACTTCTTGTAAGCCTTCGTGTAGAATTACAGGCCTTCATGTAGGAATATAGGGCACTTGTAGAAGCATCCCATAACATGCCTATAGTAGCATGTTTCACCCTTTATTTTGACCTGTGATGCAAGTTTGACTTAGTTTAGGATTAGGTTAACCCCCCAACTGCAACTCCATGATCAAGGGCAGCACCTAGGTTGTTCCAACCATCCTTTTATTTCACTACAAGGTAGAATAAAATTAATTTCTTTATCACAGATTTAGCACAAAAAAAAATTGATTTATATGAAAGTATGAACTAGATATATGATGGAAAAAATATTGAGTTATGATTTGGTATGGTAGTTTCTTGTTTGCAAGTGGATTTGGTAGCTAGATGGTTGATTGCAAAATAGTGTAGTTCCCTTTCTGCAAATAATGTAGCTCTCGTTTTCTTTCATGAATTGATTTAGTAGCATTTACAAGTTAATAGAATCTACAAGATGAGGTTTAAAAAGCATTTTCATTTTTGTCATTAGAGCTAGCTTCTGAATTGCACCTTAATTATTTAATTTCCTTCTAATTCAATAGAAAGAATGGTCCTAGAGACCTATTGATCAAATGTCTTAGTTGAGGGTGGCATGAGTAGAATCCCATCTATTGTGTATATAACACTATCACCTCAAAGTTTGTACAAACTATGGGTTGATAAATATACTTGAGGAGCCCTTGGGAGTTACAGCACTCTTGGTGAAATACTAGGACTCACCACTTTTTGGCGCCATTGTCGAGGAGGTGTCTAGGTATATGTTATTTTTTCTTAAGCATCATATTCTGTTTTGCATTTAGTTTTGAAAAAATCACATAAAAGGGAAAAAAAATCATGCCTCGTAGGAGTGGAGATACTCAAGGAAAATTCTTACCAAACACCCCCACACCCTTAAACAGTCAACCTTCACTCTTCTTCGATGACTGTCAGCATCCCTCTCTAACTTCAAGGGAGTTAAAAGACCCTTTACATGAATAACCTGATATCTTTAAAGAACCTATTGGGTAAGAAGAAGAACCAATTTCACCTACCAAAACCATTGTTGAAAACAAGAACAATGAGTTTTTTCCCATCAAAGAGACTAATCGAGAGGATAGAATGAATAATATAATCCCTACTACCCTTCCAAACTTCCATGGATTAACCTCTAAGGATCCTGATACTTTTATTTTTCAATTTGTTGTTGTTTGTAGGACCTATGACTATGCCTCTGATGACCAAAATCTGAAGTTCTTTCCATCTACCCTTAAAGACATAGCCTTCCGCTGGTTTATGGGTCTGGATGGGAATAACATCACTACCTAGGCTCAAATGCAACAAGCCTTTAATAACAAGTACAGGTATTACTGTAGGTCCAAAGAAACCGAGGAAATATTTAGAATGACTCTTGGACCTGATGAATCCCTAGAAGACTATGAGGAGATATTTTAAATCAATGATAGGAGGGCCAGATGCACCCTTGATCCTAAATCATTCAAGCTAGTTCTTCTCCGAGGGATCAGGGAGGACGTGTTGGAAACCCTCAACATTCTTTCTGGGGGAGACATCTATTAGTTATCCTATTATGACATCAAAACAATGTTCAAAACTTACTCTAGAGCTGCTTGGAAGAAGGGTAGGGCTAGTCAAGCCTTGGTCAGTTCCTCCCCTTCCACAAATTCCATCAAGAATGAGATTATGAACATGTTGGAGTACTTTAAAATTGAAATGTTGCATAACTCTACTTTGAAACTGGATACCATATAGATCAAGAGGAGATAATAGGAAGCAGAGAGGGCCCTAGTTATTTTCTTCCCTAAATGCACTAGAAGGCACCCCAAAAATGAATTCCTATTAAATGTCATAGAGTTCTTCTCAGTCTATGAGGATAATCATACCATAGATAAATGTCCTTATTTTATTTAAAACGTGTATACCAAGAGGCAGAAGGTGGGGCTAAGAATCTATGTTTTATAAATCAAAGGAGGCCTCAAGGACCTCGGCCACACCAACAGGGCATGCAAGGTTCATCTTACTCTAATTACCATCCCAAACAGAATACACCCTTTCAACTGTGGTACTCTTCCACTCATCCATCATGGTCAACACCTCCTTCTTGGCCTTATTCTCCTCAATATTCTCCCTAACCTATCAACCAACCATTTTAGCCATATGCTTCTCAACATCCTCAATGGAATAACCAATCACAAGGGTGGAGGCCTCAACTCAACCAACCTCCTACTTTACTGCTTCCATCTCCATCTCAACCAAAACTCACTCATCCTGCTCCACCCAAGCAACCTCAGATGACTTATCAACCCAATCTAAACCCAAATAGCAATTAAGCACAATAGATCTATAGTGGAGAGACATATTACCCTACCTATGTGATGGAGATTCAAGAAATCAACCTCAAGTCTGGAAGAGTACTTCCAGATAACCAAACTCCATCTCCACTTGAGGAACTTGAAGAGGAAAAAGAAGAGAGTACCCATCAATTAAATCCACCTCCTTTTCCTAAGAGATTGATCCATCCTAACCAGCACACCCCATAAGAGATTGAACTTCTGGGAGAATTGAAGAATATGTGTGTTAAAATAACCTTTCTCCAGGATATTAAGGTTGTTCCCATGTATAATAATCTTATCAAAGAAAAATATTTCAAACACCTTAGGAGGAGAAAAAGAGACACCCCCACCATCAATGTTGTTGGTCAATTATCTGATTTGATGTTGGGTAGATTGATTTGTCCAAAATATTTAGACCTTGGAAGTCCAATAGTAGATGTGCACATTGATGGCATAATTTTCCCTCATACCATGATTGATCTTAGGGTTTCCATCAATGTGATGACTAAAGAAACCATGTTACAACTAATCCACCAAGGATCCTTTAGAAATACCACTACAGTGCTACGACTTGCAGATAGATCCATAATGGCTCCTGAGGGAGTTGGTGAGGATGTAATGATGTCTATTGACTCCTAGGAGTATCCTATTGACTTCTTCGTTCTCTAACCCAAAACCAAATTCAATAGTCATCCTCTCTTCTTTCGAAGGCCATTTTTAGCCATTGTTGACGCTTACATTAGTTGTAGGGTCAGGAACATGACCATTAAGAATGGGAATTTGTCCAAACAATTGGTATTATACCCCCTACTCAGCCATCCACTGAGCATGACTTACCCTATGGCGAGAAGAGGAGGAGGAAGATGAAGTGTATCATACAACATCCCATCCAATTCATACCCTAGATGTTGTTATAGGAGGGGGAAACTTGATGAAGATGACCTCATTGACCAAATCCTCCAAAACAAGCCACCCAATGTCATGCATCTTGATGAGTTTGTGAAAGAGTCTTAGATTAGTCCTTTGACTGAATTATGCTTAGTTGACCCAAGTCTTGGCCATGTCAAAGTTGTAGAATTTGGTCCATCTAGAACCTTAAAGATTAACCCCTCTTTTTCAACCAACCAAGAAGAGAAGTTGTGCAAGATGTTGAGAGAACACTTAGATGCTTTTTCTTGGAACTATAATGAAGGGGGTGCATCCATCAATTTTTATTCATCACATGTACATCAAGGAGGGATGAAAACTAGTGCACCAACCTTAGAGGAGAATGAACCCAGCCCTCAAGGACATAGTAAAGGAATAATTGCAATATTTGTTGGATGCAGGGTTCATATACCCCATCTCAGATAGTGAGTGGGTGTCCCCCATAGTTTTGGTCCCAAAAAAGAATGGGAAGTGGAGGATCTGTGTGGATTATAGAGAAATGAACAAAGCCACCAATAAATACTATTTCCCTTTTCCTTTCATTGATCAAGTTTTAGATGGTCTTGTAGGGAAGAGGTTATTCTCTTTCCTAGATGGATTTAGTGGTTACAATCAGATCCAGATCAGCCCTAAGGATTAGGACAAAAATATATTCACATGTCCTTGGGGTACCTTTTCTTATAGCGTCCTCCCTTTTGGTCTATATAATTCCTCTTCCACTTTTAAAATGGAAGTTTTAAGCATCTTTGTCAAGCTGGTCCATGACTTTGTAGAGATCTACATGGATGATTTCACTCCCTCTGGGTGTGACTTCCTGGAGGCTCTCTCTAACCTGAGAAAAGTCCTAAGGAAATGCATTGAAATGAACCTCTTGCGTAGTCCTGAGTAATGTGAATTCTTAATGAATGCAAGGAGTGTCCTTGGCCATTCAATATCTCAGGAGGGAATACAAGCGGACCCAAACAAGCCTTCCATCTACAAAAGGGTCCCTAATATTCAAAAGCATAAGGATGCTAGGAGTTTCTTGGGCTTAGCTAGATATTATAGGAGTCTTATTAAGGATTTTTTCAAAGTGGCTTAACCATTGTTTGGATTTCTGGCCAAGGACTTAGAATTCTACTGGAAAAATAGTTGCAAAGAGGCCCTTATGATTTTGAAAGAGAAATTAACCATTGCACCCATACTTAGGGGCCCAAATTGGGCTCTGCCTTTCCATATCCATGTTGATGCATTTGAAAAAGCTATACGGGTAGCCTTGGGACAAATAGATGGTAAGTTACATTATGCCATTTACTTCATCAATAAAAATATGTCAAGGTTGAAATGAACTACACTGTAACATAGAAAGAACTCTTAGTTGTGGTACGCTCCTTAAAACAATTCAGGCACTACATCACTGGATACCAAAATTTTATGCATACTGACCATGCAGCTATTAAATATTTGATGAATAAGCGTGATTTTAATGTTAGAGTCATTAGATGGTTTCTATTGTTACAACAGATTGATTTAACTATCATTGATAAGCCAGGAAAAGAAAATGTAGTTTCAGATTTTTTGTCTAAACTTTCTTTGCATGCAGGTGATGAAGGGATGGTCGATGATTAGCTTCCAGATGAGCACCTATTTTCTATCTCAACGCTCTCTCCACAGTTGTTTGACATAGGAAACTATCTAGTTGTTGCACAATTTCCCAAAATCTGTCATCTAGGGAGAAAAGCATAATTGTAAGGAAAAGTGCCCCTTTCACTTGTATTGGAGGAAATCTCTTCAAGTTGGGACCAGATCATATCTAAATGAGATGTGTCAGGGAAGAGGAAGTCTTTGACAAAAAATTCACTAGGGTTCTTCACTTTGAGACCTCAATAAGATCACGTAAAAAAATTGGCAAACGACGACAAGCATTAAAAAATACAAAATAAATTCATTTTTTCGTTTTTAGCTATATAAAACTAACATAAAACTAACTTACCAAGGTATGGGTCTAGGTGTGACATTTTTCAAAACAAGTGACAAGCTTATATGAGAGGTGCATATATCAAATTTATATACACTAATATTTGGGGGGAAAGGAGCAACAAAATTAATATAAATGAGAAATGTTTTGTATTCATTTTTAGATTGAAATCATTTCAATTTCCATCATTCATCAATTAGCATTCATGATATAACAATGAACATTGACATTCTTTCCCTTTCTAGAGATGGGGTGAAAATGAAAAAAAGGAAAATTTGAAAACTCACAACTTGCTAAAACTAAAATGTGAAGATTTGGGGAGTGAAGTATGTCAATAATTATGAAGAATGCTTATTTTTTAATCATTCCACACTATTTTCTTACAATAAAACAACGGGAAATGCACCTACTTTTCTTATTATCTGTTGGTGTCTTTCAAGCTCACATATCTAAACTAAAGATGAAAAGTGAACATGAAATTAGGGATTAAAGGTGTAAAAAGAGGGAAACAATTAATTGTTTTAGGGTTTCCTTGTGGGATCACCTTAAATGTTACTTTAATAGAGAATTTTTAATATTATTCATTTTTTTCCTAAAATCAGCGCTCGCATTGTTGAAATCAATATGCATCCCCAAAGTCCCATGGGGCATTGTTGAGTGTGTGATCGTGTTATAGGATACAACATGGTACAAGGATGGATATATTTCCATTTTGTGTGTGGATGATACATGGTTGGGTACAAGTATGGGTATGGAAAATCCAATCCCTAAGAACATGTACCCACACTACTTAGACATCACATAATCACATTACCACATAAACATGAAGAAAAAGTTGATACAAAAGATGTATAAATTCAAAAGATCCAATTTATCAGCCAAAAATGAGTATAGCTTGATTGAATAAAGCCTGGGGTAATGAATTTAAGGTTTTGAAATCGTTCGATTTAAGTTCCATTATAAAAATAGATGATTCTTATATGGGAAATGCAACACTTGAATTGATCTTATCAAGATTCAAGCAAGTGGTTGTGATGGGGCTAGAATGATGTTGGTTGTCCACTGACATCTATGACAACTTATGTAATTGAAGTTGGAGAGACGCCAAGCTTATAGTATTTTGAGACTAGAGCCTTGTTCAATCCCATCATTATTGTGGTTTTTCTCAAAGTTACATTGAAATAAAATGGAACTCTACTCCCTACTTACCCTATAATATAGAAAATAATAGTTTGGTGATTTCTTATTTCCTACCCAAGACCCCATAATTTCAAAATGGAGCTTCTAAACTATCTCACAGTACCATTTTCCTAGCTAAATATGGTGAAGATATCACCTCTTCCATGAAGAAAATTGTTATGTATGTTTATTTATTGCTTTTCATAAGGAATTCTCAGAGACATGATTAAAAATCAACATTTCTTTAGAATGAAGATTTCCATGTTTTGTTTTATGTTCATGATATGGATTTTTTGCAGAGGTAATATTTTTTCTTATATTGTTTCTCTAGTTTGTTCTTTGATCTTTATTCATATCCAAAGATTATGCGTATTTTCTTCTTTGTGAGAGGATGAGGTATAGTGGAAAAATATTTTCGATAGTGAGCAATGGAGAATGGGCCACATTGACAATGTTAAACCATCTACAGTTAGATGTTCCTTATTTAATTCCAGAGGTTGTTTGAATGTCATGCTTCATTGTTGAAGCAGTTGCATTGCTAATCATCTGCATTATTCTTCATTTGGAATTACATGCCTATTAAAAAGCCAAATGATCTTGTATGGTTGTGTGTATGGTGATTGTAGGGGCAAGCATTCTGCACTGTACACCAATTAGATTCCTAGAATTGTAATCACAAAGAGCATATCATGTCTCCAAAATCCATAGCTACATATACTCAATTACTTTGCCCCAATAGCATACTCAAATATACATATCCATATAGTTAAAAAAGCATAATTTTCCCAAGCAAGTTAGCCTGGCAGCTTTACACTTTTATCACATACCATGCTTTCTAATATACATAGATCCCTATTTGAAATTGGCTCTATTTCTTTCAAATATTCTAGACATTTGAGTTTCCTGAAATGCCATGCAATTCAAATCATCCTAATTTATCCTTAGATTAGATATAAGATGGTCTTTATGGACATCAACTTTCTTCTCATCCATTGAACATTTGGCCAGTGTAGGTACGAGGAGTTTAGCAATTTTGATTGAATTTCATATAGAGACAGTTTGATAGTGCCTGACACCTTCACCATAGGAAGACACATGAATTTTTACAAGAACTAGCAACTTGATGGGATATTGATTAAGAGAATTTTGTACAAATACCAAGACAAGGAGAAAAATCATTTTCAAATCCAGTAACCTTTGTTATAGTCTATGATAATTGACCCTTATATGGATAAGTATTCTAATCCATGATGATAGAAGTAGAAGACCAATATGTAACAACAACTAAACATGATTATTATGTGTTTTCATGGATACTTGTGTTATTGATGCCTTGTTAGACAAATTCCATAGTGTATGTCCCATCCCATTGCATTTTCACTTATTCTCACAATTATTATAACACGTTATGTGTAGGTAAGCATCATGGTGACCTAAACACTTTATTAACCTTGTATTGGCCACAGTGAGTTAGTATTCCAACTGTGCACTCTTCTAGTCCCATTGTGTCTCATTAATTGGTTATGATAAACATAACTCAAATACTTGTATTAGATTGACATGTTAAGGATATTTTCCCATCGAGGCTAATGTATTATTGGAAAAAATTTCTGAAGCAGTGTAAACACTATTAGGTATTGTCTATCTTATTTAGAGGGTCTCATTCTTAGGAACAATTATCAGTGTGACCAGATTTGGTCTTTACGAGAGTATAAGGACTTTATAACCAATTTTTTAGTGACTGTAACAGTTAATGGATTTCAAAATCATGCATTGAATGTGTCATAAACACGATAGGTCTTTCTTAGACTCATCATTTGTGTTACTTGCTACATTAGCTCAATAAGGATTCACCCCCCATGTGGGAAACTTTTCATCATCTATAAACTAGGTATAACCTATGCCCAAGGAGGCTAAGCTAGTAAAGTAATGAAGGAAATGGCCTCCACCATATATAGATTTATTGAGTGAATTTACCCATGTTGGAATTCCTATGACAATAAGGATAATATAGCCCTCTTGTACAACTATGACATGTTTACCCCACATATTATACACTTCAAACTTCACCCCCAAAGTGACACTAGAGACCAGTACAAAAGGAATTATTTTAAGTTATGTCGCTATATTCAACCTTCAAGCATGACTGTGATACTTCATCTCTTTCTATAGTTTGGAAAGCATAGATTCTTCACACATGTGGAGGATTTCAGCCCTAAAATAGACCCAAAAAAATTTCTTTTCCTTCCTTCTTCTCGTTGGTTATGAGTCTATCTTCCTTGAAATTTTCACACTTCTTCTTTACTTCATACTTTCACCAAAAATCTCTCTCTCAAATGAGGCCAAGCTTCCCTCTTTATAGTAGTTTTCTCATGTAAATAAGATCACTTGATTTGGAGACTAGGTCGACATACCTTTTTGAAATCATCTTGAGACCAAATTCTTGGAGGAGCTTGAGCTTAGTCTTGGGGGTCCTTTTTAATTTTTCATTTAATCATATACAAATTTAACATGCCCAAGAAGGGTCCTTCATACATGACATTGACGAATTTGACTTTTATGCCTTGATGACAAAACCTAAAGGCTCACAATGGGAGCTTAAGTAAAATAAAATTTCTTGATCATGAAAGCCATGATTCAAGCATTAAATAAATAATTTTATTTTCTTCTTTACATAGATTATATAAAATCACAATTACACATGTCATTATGAAGATCGAACGTAGTTACACTTTTCAACAACCCTGAGGATCAAACTTTCTATTTACAATATTGCGCAAGACATGTAAATAAAAAAAAAATGAAAAAATCTACACAGAGAGAATAATGAGCAAGGAATTCCCATATATCGTGCATATATAACTTGGAATTCTAAATAGCTATGAATTTCTAGAGTGAAAAATACCTTACGCTAAAAGGAAGTTATAGTAGCAACATGTTATGTTTGAGTCAAAAAATAGTTTGACCACCAATTCTTCTTTCAAATATCGGTTTTAAAAACATTCAAAAAATGATTTAAAAGATGTATTTTCTAACTTCATCGTTTAGGGTTTACCACTCACTTTGAATCTGACACACAATAGGGAATGTCTTCTCTATATTCTTCGTTTAGGATATTGTTGCACACTTTTTGTTGAGAACATGTCTTGGTATTAGAAATAAAATGTGTGCAATGAACAGAGATAAGAACAAGGAGTAGAAGAAGTATGTACAATTATCAAAGAGAAAAAAGAAATCAAAACATCTTCCTCAAAGCTTCTAAAACTGAAGTATTTTTATTCCACATTCATAACTAATCAAGAAAAATATATTGTCATTCATCAAATAGAGAGTTCCATAAAAAATAAGATGTAAATAAATTCATGTAGTTTGTTGGTCACATGTATGGGTTTGATTCAAAAGAAAAAGAAAAAAAAAATCAACTTCAAACAATGATGTCGCAATTTTTTTATAATATATGGTGGCCAACATTTGCAATGCCCACATTTTCCACCTTCCTTTTTCATATATTGGACTCCATTGGTTAATCATTTACTTACTTACATAAGCAACTAGAATTCATAACAATGTATGCAGTCAAATTTTTAATTCCTAGAATCATTATTTGAACGTTAAAAACCTCATGAGTTTTTCTCTTAGGTAATATAGTCTTGCTCTCCAAACTTTCCTATGTTTCACAACCTTAATTTCTTTAAGGTTTTCCAAGTATCTGAAACAAACCAAAAAAGAAAATAGACAGCCATGACCTTAAGAATAAGCCATTTGAAAACAAATGCAACTAATTCCCTACATCTAGGTATCACTTTGAAAATCATTGCCACATTAAAGATACCAATAGGTACTATAGAAAATAAAGATACTTGACAAAAACTCAAGAATAAAACTGTTACTTAATGAAAAAATAATTATAAACCATTCAATAAAAATAGTTGTATAATCAATTCAAATAGATAGTATCAAATAAAGTATTTAGAAAACAAACATATATTGATTAAGATTCAAATCATACCAATGTGGAAACTTTAAGTTTGTTAGGGAAATAATAATCTTGTTTTCAATTCTACATTTTCTCTCTTCTTCTATTTTATTATTTACTTTTCCTTCTAAGTATTGTAATTTATCTTCTTTCATTTTATTCTTCCCCAAAATCGACAAAGGTAATGACATTCATGATAATGGAATTCTTGATGATATTGGCCATAACGAACATTTTTCTCTCTGTGATAAATTCAAACACTTTACTTTGTTGGACTATTTTGCGGAGCTATATGCCACCTAAGACCATCATAAAGCCCTGGGTAAAGGAAGTATGTGAGCCTTACAATTGGCACAGTTCAACCACCCATAACCTGACAGAGGATTATTCCTTGTTCTCTTTTAAAGAGAAAATTGATTGTGTTGACATTCTCTCTCAGGGCCCTTGGTTATGATGAAACCGTGGTGATGTTGTCTCCTTGGGAGCAAGATTTGTTTGCAATAAAAACCACTCAATTGTCCTTCCCTGTTTAGGTTAGGCTTTTTGGGATTCCAAGTAATTTTGGGAGTTCCTAGTGCATATTTCTACTCTTATTGGGAGTTTCATCTGTCACAAACTAATTAGGCTTTTTAACGCTAGACCACAATGTCAAGTATGAATTAGGGCTAACCTAGGAAAGGAACTAAAAGATATTTACTACATCCAAGTTGGGGGAAAAGTTTGGAGTCGACATGTCATGTACATCAAACTATCCAATGCTTGTTTTAGATGTCGAAATCCCAACCATTACATCAAGGACTTTCTACTTATGCTAGAAGTTGATACTCCCCTTGTTCACCATTCTTCAGTATATCAGAGTCAAGATGAAAATACATTAGCCAATGATAGATTGGTCCTCAAAGTCATCCTAGAAACCCAAGTAATGTCAAACACCTGAAGTGTAAGAGGCTAAAACCACTAACATTCTTAGGCCTGCACTTTCCAAAAATGTGATGACAGGTACAGAGCTTATTAGTTCCTTCCTATGTCAATTGTCAGAGTGGTAGTTGGAGGGCCATGTTTCCTCTTTCATTGTTTCACTTGCATACCAATTAATCCATGAAGGAGTATCTTAGGTATCCTCAACAACAATTACTAGATGATTTTGTACTTCCCATTTAATGAAGAATGCTTTTGGTATCTTACAAGAACATATACATACATTCCCATCAAGATTCTAAAAAAATTGCAATAGTATGTGTGTCATGGCTCTCGGTCAATCGTATGGTTTTAATACAATAAATTACAAAGTTTTGTGTTGGAACTCTAACTTCAAAAAACCTATGAAAAGAGGGTCTTGGCCATGGTCAAAGAACCCCGTAAAGGAAAGATTTTCATGTGAACTTGATCGAATGGAGAATCAATTTCCATGAGAAAATAACCCTTAGTAGGAAGATGCATAGAAGTTACATCTTTCGAGGAAGAGCATGAACCTGTGGGAAGATTCAATGGAAAATTATCCAAAATCAGAAGTTGGGAAAAGACGGGACATCTATGTGAAATTTGAGGATCCAAATGCTTGATTATAACATGACAGAGTTGCAATATTAAATGCCTATTAATACCTTTAAAATTGTTGGAGTCAAGATAGCCTGACCCCTGTCCCTAAAATTTACAGAGGACAAGACAGGGGAAAAGGATGTAAGGTAAATGATGTAGGTAACTAATGGAAGCTAGTGTTCCACTAGAATAAGCAAACCTGAAGCAGATATAACAATAAAAAACTTTTAGAACCTTTCAGTTTGGAATTGGAAAGCTATAGAGAATTTGATTTATATCCATCCCTCGAATAACCATGAATTGCAGCAACTATTTTACAAAGATAGATAGCCTTGTGGTTAAAGTAAGTCGAGGAAAACAAAATTATAATATAAAGAAAAGGCAACAATAACCCAATAAAACCACTCTATAAATTCCTACTGTGAAAGGAGTGAAAACTTAACCTGAAAATGATCAAAAAAATTGGGTTTTCACTAATATCACCTATCTTCAAGCCTTAGAACATTTATTTCGAAAACCCACACAATGAAATAAAACTGTGAGGGAAAATTTATGAGGTAGAATTAAATAACCCTCCTAAAATTGTAGAGCTAATGACATCAAGTCAAGGATGAGGGGTGAGGGTAGTTGTGAGCACCAATATTGCAGCAATAATGTTGCAACTCCTGTGGCTTCCTGTGTTACTTTTATCAACCCGGTAGTTCATAACAAACTTGGAAGCGACGGTGTTGTATGCACAAGTACTAGCTCTTACTACAAGCTGTCACTTAGTCAGCTGGCACAAGTTCGCTAGGAGCTTAAGCCAACTTCTATGAATTCTCATAAGAAGCTTTTAACTGTGATGAAAGAAAGCTAACTCTACAGAGGCTATTCTATTTGCAGAAAGAGAAGGAAAACTGAAATGCAACGCAAACCCTAGCAAACCCTAATTTACCTATTAACCCTACTTTCGCAAGAAAAGAGATGAAAACTGATGAAATGAGTGCCATTGACTACTGAAAAGGTAAATTGCATTTATTCAAGATACTTCTAAGTGTCTTTGTGTGAAATTATTATGTTTGTGATTTATCTAGTTTTGGTTGTGCAGAGGTTTGGTAGCGAAGGAAGATGGATTTGGCTTTTGCAGAGGTGGAGGGAGGTGTGGAGAGGTCCTAAGAAGCCCCTAGTACCCTTCTGAAGACTTTCATAGTGATTGGACTTCGAAAAATCACTCACAGCAAATTCTACAGGAGGCTACAGGGGATCTACAGGAGGATCTACAAGAGGAGGCCGAGAGATATTTCTGGAGTTTTGAAGGTGGAAGAATGATGGAAAAGGGTAACTGAAGGCTAGATGAAGGTGTTTAGGTGCCTAGAACTTATCAAGGAAGATCAAGGATGAACATGACAGTTGGATTTGTTCAAATGACGAGAGGAAAGCTTATGGAGAAAAACGTAGAAATTAAGACAGATTGGCGAAATATTGCAAATGACTTGGGAAATCTATGAGAAGTGAGCTAGTGTTGGTTTTTTTATGGATGAATGGTGGGCTGAGGTGTCTTGCAAGAGATCTGCACATCTACTTACAAAAACTGATCAAAGAAAAAACTAACTATACTATGAAAACAAAAATTTCTCTAGCTTGACCTAATTTCTAACTTACAAACAGAAAATGTTGAACACTAACCTTTGAACAGATAAGCATGCAAAGAGATCTATTGGAAAATAACAAGAACTGATCTAGGCGACTGAATCTGAATGAACATATCAATCTTTCCAAATCAAGTCATCACACTAGTAGTTGCATGGAAGAGAAAAACTATGTTTTTGGTGGCAGCAATAGTGCCTTGACCTCAAATCATAGTCCAAGCAAGGGAGAAAAGAGATCAGGGCTTGCTATTGGAATTTTTGAGTCTTATTTTGTCACTGGAGTAACCTACTTGAGCAACTGAAACACAAAACAACTATGCAAACCATCAAAAGAAACCTACTATAACAAAGTAAAATGAATCTATGTAACATAAATTAACTCATGAACTGAAGCAAAAGCATATAACTACAAGGTAGGAGGTGCTGGGAAGCTTGGGTTGGGCCCTACCTAAGAGCTTCAGTCCTATGAAAGAGATCAGTGCTGGCTCAAAAACTGTTTCATCTTCGTTATCAAAAATAGCAGTCACATTACATAAATTGTTCTAAGAAAGGAACTCGAAAATAAGTTGAACAAGTGCTGCACAAAAGTGCGAAAATTCTACTAATGATTAGCTAAACTACTGAGGCTCAAAGCCCCCTTATTTATACGAATGGAGTCCTCCAACAGTCCTCCTAAAATCAAGGAACTTGACTTCCCAGAACTGGAGATAAACAACAATCCTTCTTTACTTGCTCGGTTGTCCCTTGGATGCATCAATGTGGACCTTTATGCTCCGAGTTGCTGATGGAGGATCCAAGGAAATGGGTCATAAATGAAGGAGACACCCCATACAAATCCGCTTCCCTATTTTCCTTGAGTTTTAGCTACCATTTGCTCATAATTCCCTTGACTTTGTCCAAAATTGACCAAAAAATCTGCATAGAGCACACACTAGACTACATGGAAAAATGACTAACCCAATTCACTCTATTAACATAAATATATTAAAAACATGAAATAAACTAATGAAAATGGTGGATTAAGTCGAAATAAGAGGCAAAATGAGCCCATATAATTACCCATTTCTGGGGCTCATCATCACCCCCCTACTGAATGGGTTGCTCATCCTCTGAGCAACTAGTCTAACTCTTCATCCTTGATGGCTCTGACAGATTCCCTGACATCCCATGCCTCTGATTTGATATCTTCCTCTTTATCATGGAAACCTACCTTTCTATCCACCTCTTTCCACTGTTTCTTTTCTTCCTCCTTGTTTACTCCTTCCAGAAATCATAACAACAATGGAGGACTAAATTTGAGGCCAATCAAATTGGCCTTCAAACTTTGCATAGAGTTCTTATAGAGTGGCACTCTCCTCATGGCTTCCCTCATCCTGTTTGGGAGTGATACTCCCTGATTCTTAGGCTGTGTGGCAATGTATTTTGCCTTCTCATGCAGGCATGAATGCAGTCATCTTCAAACAATCTCTCCATGTCCTCGAAATGAGCAATAGCCTGGGCCTGCTTATCAACGTAGTCTGGGACAACTTGAGGATTAGCTACAAGGTGTTGGTGGGCATAGATGAGAGCCATGGGTTCTGTTAGTTCTGCTCTAATCATCAGGGGTTCATTCAACTCTTTTGCCATCATTTTATGGATTTCTATTGCCCTTTTTTCTTCATGGCTCATCCAAGATGCCATGGCCATTAGCTGCAAGTCTCCCAACGCAGCATTTGGATCCCATAAGTTCATGTCAGTAAGTGCCATGTTGTGCAAGTAAAACTCTGCTAGCTTCACTTTGTCCTCAGTTGAACTGTGATCAGATAGATGCATGAATTGGCCATAAGCCTGAAAAGGTATTGTGCCCCTTTGAGCCAGTGTCTTGATCTAAAATTGGAGCCATTGATCCTTGAGGTACACCTCATATGATTTGGTTGGTTGTCTGCATTGTAATACTTCCATAGCCCAGCTGGCCATGCAGGCCAATTGGGCTTCCTTTTCCTATAGATGCCTTCTCAAGATCAACACCTCATTTTCTGCTTGGGATTCCCTTTCCTGTTGCTATCTTATTACTTTTTCCCTGTCTGCCTGGGGTCCCTCTTACTGTTGTTGTCTTTTAAATATTGAAAACTCATTTCCTCCTTGAGGTTCCCTTTCTTGCAGCTACTTCTTTAATATTTCATTTTCTGCCTCTAATTGAACTCTTCTTATGCTTTCTGAATGCCTGACCATGCTCAATTCTTTTCCCATCTCCCTCAATTTGTTTTCCAGGTGCCCAATGTCTTCCACCCCTCTTGATTTTGCAATCAGCATCCATGTATGGGTCCTGACTCTTTCCCTTTCCAACTCAAAGAAAAGGGGGACTGCAAACTTTTGTGGGATGATATTCCACCTTCCAAAAGGTTGTAGTAAGAGCCTAAGTTAGGCTGAGGTCCAGGATCTGGTATCTCTTTTGTCTTGTCTTCCTCCTTGGTCTGTTCTTCTGCCTTCTTTTCAAGTTTTTCAGTCTCTTGGAGCTTTGCCAATGTCTCCTTTAGAGAGGTTTGCGCCCCCTGTAGGACTGTTTTAGAGTCCATTAGTTTGATCCTTTCTTTCCAAGTAGAGGTCTTAGGACTTCCTCTTTCGTAAGTGATGGGGGTTTTGGAGGGAGATTCCACCCTTGTTGCAGTAGGGACATCCTCAATGATGATGGGATCCTTTGAAGGTGGCTGAGGCTTCCCCATCTTTATTCTGGTGCTCTTTCGAGCCTTGAAGTACATAGATGGTTGTCTCTTCCTTTTTCCTTTGGGCTTGGCTGGAGTACTAAGTGCAGCAAGAATAGTTGTTGCCTCTCTTGCTAGTGTCTCAGGGGACACTTCTTCTTACTTTGCTTCTTCTTCTTCATCTGTTGTTTTTCCTATTTCTACTGGTTTTGATTTTGCTGTCTCTGGTGTTGTTTTCTCCTTTGCTTGCTTAGTTGTTTCTTTTCCTGTGGCAACCTTTTCTTGAATTGTCTTAGGCTTCTTCTTTTCAGTTCTTGTCCTCTTCTTTTTCTCTGTTGTGGTTTTCCCTTTTTCTGCTTTTGAATCTATCTTCTTCTTTGCGTTAGGCTCATCTTTGGTGGTGTCATGTTTCTCCTCTCCTCTCTGGTTTTCTTCTTTTTCTGTGCAGGGTTCCTCTTCTTCCAATTGAATGTTCTGTTCTTCTTCATGGATTTCCTTCTCAGCTTCCTCTTTTTGTTCCGCCTCTTCACTTTTAGATGGACTAAGCTCATCAGTGAGATTTTTTATATCATCCTCTTTAGTCATGTTCCTGAAAATATCCCAGGCTATGGGGATTGTGTAAGTGTGGTGGGCATCCTCCACGAGCAATTTAATTAGCCCATGGTGAGCCAATTGGTCTGGAACCCCTGCCTTCAATTTGGTGCAAGATTATATTAAGGATTGTAGGAGAAAATATGGAAGACTAAGTTTTCTGGATGTAGGAAGGTCCATGCCATATCTTAGTTCATGTAACAGTCTGAAATGATACCGATAGACTATGCTATATCTACCTTTACAGGAGATATATTTCATGATCTGATAACTGACCTCACCCCATGGATAAGGTATACTTGTCCTCCTAATTCCATTCTTATCCTTCACAAGATGTTCATCAGGCTGGAAAAGGGTCTTCTTTGCCACTTGGCCCAGTGGCTTTTCTTCTTTGCTCCATGGTAGTCGAAGTGGGAGACTTCTAATCCTCCTGATGAATTCCGGTGTAAGTTCTATGGTTAGACCCCTAAAACTGACTGTGGCATGGGTTTTCGAGTGAGGTTTTAAAGACAATAAAAATTCATCTATGACTTCCTCATCATACCCATGAAATTTTTCAAAGAAAGGCATCCAATTTTCCCTGGTAAAGAGGGCTACCACTTCTGGATGTTCATGCAGCTTAGTTGAATTTAGAGGCTCCTTCCTCATAAAACCCCTTGTCATGATGTTCAGAGACTGTTGGAATGTTTTAGGTGAGGAGGAATGTAGCAAATTTCAAACCCAAAAACAGAGGAACAACTGAGGTTTTCTTTCTAGAACCAGAGAGAGAATTTTTTGTGTTCTTCCTTTTTAACTAAAACAAGTTGCAATTTTCCTTCCCTTCAAATTTTGTTCTCAAACTTAATTTACTTCTCGGATTTTTTGAGGGAAACAATATATTTTAAAAGAAACAGAGATATATAGGACAACGTTTTTTTCCTCCCATAAAGTAAATAGACTACCCAATGCAAATTTACTTTTTTTTTACAGGCTTAATTCTCTAAAGTTGCGTCATCTCTTTACACAGGAGAATACCATGGAGGAGAAAGAGAGTTTTTCAATGCAAAGAGCAAATGGAGAAACTGTATATATATATTTTAAAACACAGGCAGACTCTGTTCTCACTTTTCCCTTCTTTTCAACTCAGTACTTCGCTTCGAATCCCACCACCTTTTGTATATATATGGAATTGCAGAGTGGGTTTTATTGAGCCTTCCTTTTCAAGCTCGAATTTGCATAAAAATCCCAAATTTTCCCTGCGATGTTGCTCACTAGTCGTCTTGTAGAAGGGCTCCTGTAGGATTGTGTTTCCACTCCTGTAGAGTGCGATAATGCTCCTGTAGAGCCCGATAAGCGGAAGGGTTTTGAGACTGATAAAGAGTGATTATTTTTAGGCTCTAGAGGTGGTAGGTAGGTTGCTACAGTTGAGAAATCGTCGATGCAAATGAAAACAAAGGTGGTGAAGGCGATCAACTGCAGCATACTTAAGCTTATGGGAGTGTTCTGCGGTGACGAGGTGAGGTGGCAGGAAGGGTACGTTATCCCCATCCAAACCATTGGTCCCTACTTCAGTGCCATTATGAAACTTCATGCCGCCTACCTGCAATCACTTCCAGCATTCCCGTTATATGCCACCACTACCTATTTTGAGTTTTTCCCGAGTTGATTGAACACACGCGCCGACTGCACCCATTGAGCATTGTTTGAACTGGGCGAGGCACTGTTTGATCTGAACGAGGGGTGTTTTTTGAATTGGATGAGGGTGGCTAGTTAGCTGGCCACCGATCACATTTAATCGCAACCATCTCACTTTTCCATATAGTTTTTAAATTATACTCATGCAACAAAGGCACGGTTTTAGTCACTTACCTGTTAGTCGCTACCATGTTGTTGCATGCTCAGACTTTGGTGTTATGTTCATGGCCTACTACTGCTGGCACCCATGGCTTTTGAATTGATGGCTTAGCTACCTCATGTTGGTGATCTTTAACCAAGACCTATTCCTTGCATGTTTTATCATTTGTGGCTGCACTGACCTTGCCTTTGGAGCTCGATTTTTAAGGGAATCAACTGTTACAGGAATCCTGTAGGATTTCCTGTAACTGATTCTCCCACTAAAAATTTTGGCTGAGGCTTGAACAAGAACTAGAGAGATAGCTGAGGAAGGTTCTTTTGGCCAAGGAAAGGTTGCTAGGATGCACCATGTAAGAGATAAGCAAAGGATGTTGTTGTTTTATTCTTCATTTTTTCTTTTAACAAAAGAAACAACATTTCTGTGTTTTCTTGTGCAGGGAGGAAAGAAGCGAGTGGAAATGCTGAGGTGCAGGTATGGAATGGAGAGTTAGGATTATGAATTGTGGCAGGGTGGTCCATAGGTCTTCTGGACAAGTTTCTAGCCCTTTGATCCTTTTCTGGACTTGATTTCGAGCTCTCTGTGGTTTCTACAGGAGCCTCTTGTAGAATGCATAGAGCTTCCTGTAGGATGCATAATTTCCCGAACAAGTGAGACCAGGGACTGGGAAAATACAATGGTGATGGAGAAATGATCTATCAGAGGTGTATTTGGCTTGGCCATGTCCCTTTTTCTTCTGTGGCCCTCCTGCAACCTGCAAAGTATTCAAAAGAAGTTAATTTTTTTATGTTCTTTTTCTTTTAGTTTCTTTTCTCTGTTTTTTCTTTTCTCCTTTTTTTTTTATGAGATAGTTGGGGTGCCTCTAGGAGGTTTTCACCCTCACTACCTGCCCTGGGTGCCTCCAAGGGGAGTTTTTCACCCAGGGATCTTTTATTCTCCTCTTTTTTTTTTTTTTTTTAGAGTTCGGGTGGAGTGGAGGCAGAGACTTGCTCCACTACCAACACTGTTTTACTCAAATTCTCAATGAATTCTTGCTTGGAGAGGGGCTTCCTATAGATTTTCAACCTATGCCCATTGAAAACCATGGGGATGGCTTCTTCATCAATGGTCCTAATTAGAACTGAACCATTTTCATTGCACATTTCTACTGTGTATGGTACTAGCCATCTTGTCCTTAGTTTGCCCTTGAAATCTTTATACCTTGAATCATACAGCAGCACTCAATCTCCTTCCTGAAATTGTTTCTCTTTGAGATGTTTTTCATGCCATATTTTCCTTTGAAGTTGGACTACCTCTGAGTGGAGAAGGGCCTGCAATCTTTGTTCATCCAATCCATTTAGTTGAAGTAACATTTTCTTTTGTGCATGGCTGAGATCTAGGTCTAGCTGAGTTGCCATCCTTAGTGTGTTATATTCAAATTTTATTGACAGCAAAGCCTTCTTCCCATAGACCAACTCATAGGGTGTGAACCCTGTGGTGGTCTTCCAGGTGGTGTTATAAGCCCAGGTGGCCTCAACCAATCGATCTGCCTAATATTTTCTGTTGTTGCTCACTACCTTGGTCAAAATTCCTTCCAATGCTCTGTTAGTGACTTCCACCTATCCATTTGCTTTTGGATGATAAGGAGTGGAAGTTCAGTGCTTAATTTTGTGATGTGTTAGCAGGTATTCAATCAAATTGGAGGTAAACTGACTCCTTTGATCTGTGACTCACTCTCTTGGATATCCAAAATTGTAGAATATATTTTCTCTCAAAAACTCAGCTACTTTTTCTTCTGTTACTGCCTTGATCGCCTTTGTTTTTTCCCATTTTGTCAGATAATAAGTGCACACAATGATGTAAGATTTCTGCTTTGGAGGATTGAAAGGACCCACAAAGTCCATGCCCCACTTCTCAAATGGCTCGAAAGTCACTTGAGGAAAATGTTGTTGCTGATTCCTCCTCCTTGACACATCTCCTCAAAACCTGATCTGGACCAAGTTTGAATAGATTTCACCCAATCCAGGTGTTCATCTGGCATTTGATCATACATGATTCCTTCTTTACTTGCAGGCACATCTATTCTAGACAAAAAATCAACAACAACATTTTCCTTACCCGGCTTATCAACAATGGTTAAATCAAATTGCTGCAATAAAAGCAACCATCTAATAATGCGAGCATTTACATCTGGTTTGTTCATCAAATACCTAATTGCAACATGATCAGTGTCTACAAATGTTTGATAGCTGGTGATGTAGTGTCTGAACTTATCTAGGGAATGGACTACAACTAGGAGCTCCTTTTCAGTTACAGTGTAGTTTAATTCTACCTTCGACAAGTTTTTACTTACAAAATATATGGCATAAGGCAGCTTCTCATCAACTTGCCCAAAGGCTGCTCCTATCACTTTGTTCGAGGCATCTGTATGAATGTGGAAATGTAGGGCCCAGTTTGGACCTCTCAAAATTGGGGCAGTCACCACTTTACTTTTCAAGGTATCCAGAGCCTCTTGACAGTTGTCAGTCCATATGAACTCAACATCTTTTCCCAAAAGACCAAATAATGGAGAGGCTAGCTTACTAAAACCTAATGAATCTCCTATAATACCCTGCTAAACTTAGGAAACTTCGAACATCTCTTACCTTTCAAGGAGGTGGGACCCTTTGGATGATGGCAATTTTGTTGGGGTCCACCTGTAATCCTTGCTGAGAGATTGCATAACCTAGAATGATCCCTTTAGTCATCAGGAACTCACATTTTTCAGGATTGAGGGACAAGTTCATCTTAATACACTTGTTCAAAGCTTTTCCCAGGTTAGACAAAGCTTCTTTGAAGTTAGAACCATAAGGGGTAAAGGCATCCATATAGATTTCCACTGCATCATGAACTATTTCAGCAAATATACTCAATACTGCTCTCTGAAAAGTGGTGGGAGCATTGTACAATCCAAAAGGAAGGACCTGGTATGCAAAGGTACCCCAAGGACAAGTGAAAGTGGTCTTATCCTGGTCTTCTGAGCTTATTTGGATCTAGTTATACCCACTAAACCATCTAGGAAGGAGAAAAACTTCTTCCCTGCTAGGCCATATAACACTTGATCTATGAAAGGCAAAGGAAAATGGTCCTTCTTGGTGGCCTTGTTTAGTTCCTTATAATCGACAAAAACTCTCCACTTCCCATTTTTCTTTGGTACTAGCACCAAAGGAGAGACCCATTCACTGTCAGAGATAGGGTAGATGAATCCTGCTTCCAATAACTTTTGTAGTTCTTCTTTAACAATGTCCTTAAGGGCTGGATTCATCCTCCTTTAAGGCTGCCTGACTGGTTTGCAATCCTCCTTAATGTAAATGTGATGAGTACAGACTGAAGGGTGCACTCCTTTCATCTCCTTATAGCTCCAAGAAAAGGCATCCAAGTGGTTTCTCAATAAGCTACACAGTTCTTTCTCCTGAGAAGTGGATAGGGATGAGTTGATCTTCAAGGTTATTTCCGGGCCAAATTCCACATTCTTAGCTCGGAGAGAGGTTGGGTCAGCCACACAGAGATCAACTAACAGATTGACTTGGGTTTTTTCCTTCCAGCTCTTCTAATGGCAACACACTAGGGGTGGATTCTGAATCAAGTTTTCAATAAGATCATCCTTGGTTTGTGGGCCCCCCCCATGGTAGCTTCCACTACACACAGTGGTGTGGAATAGACTTCATCCTCATCTTTCTCCTCGAACCAGAGAGGTAAATCATGCTCTAACAAAGGTTGGGCAGGAGGATATAGGACTAGCTGTTTGGACATATGCCCATTCTTGATTGTCATGTTCCCATCTCGACAACTGATTTAGGCATCTGCAGTAGCCAACCAGGGTCTTCCCAGGATGAGAGGATATCCAGTGAGCTTTGCCTTTGGTTGGAGAACCAAGAAATCAGTAGGGTACTCCCAAGAATCGATGGAGACCATTACATCTTCCATAATCCCTTTAGGGGTCACAATGGAGCTGTCTACTAACTATAGTACTGTTGTGGTCTTTCTCAGGGAGCCCTGAAGGTTGAGCTTGAGCATAGTGTCCTTGTTCATCACATTAATGGCAGCCCCTAGATCAATCAGGGTATGGGGGATTATGGTGCCATTGATGTGGACATCGACTATAGGGCTTCCACGGTCTAGATATTTCGGAAAAATTACCTACCCCAACATCAGGTCGGACAGTTGTCCTATGACATTGATAGTTGGAGCATCTCTCTTGTGCCTACCTGGGTGCCTAAAGCACTTCTCCTTAATCATCTTGTTATATATAGGCATATCCTTTATGGCTTGGAGAAGTGGTATTTTTACACATAACTATTTCAATTCTCCTAGAAGTTCAGTTTCTTCTGGTGTAGGTTGTGTTATTCCAGATAATCTCTCAAGAAAGGGTGGAATGGCTTGTGGTTCACTTTCCTCTTTTTCTTCCTCATCCTCCTTAGGGGGAGGCTAGTTATCTGGGAGAACCTTCCCAGATCGTAGGTTAATCTCCTAAATCTCCAGAGTGTAGATCGGGCATGATGTTTCCCCACTATATACATGCTAGTTCTATCTGTTATTTGGGTTCGGGTTCGATTGAGCAGATATTTGAAGTTGCCTTGGTGGAGCAAGAGGCAATGGTTGTGGTTGAGCAGGTGGTGGAGGCAAAAGAGCTGGAGGAGAGTTGTACTGGGGCCTCCACCCCTGATGAGGTGCATTCCACTGAGTTTGTGGCTGATCATAAGAGTGAAATGAATGAGCAGCTGGTTCGGCATGGTATTGAGATGGATATGACCAAGGAGGGGGTGTGGACCAGGAAGGGTGAGCAAGGGGACCCCAAGAAGGCATGGAAGTGGCTTGATTGGGGTTGTAATATGTCTGGGATGTCCCTTTCGTCCCCTGCTGGTAAGGTCTGGGCCCATGTGGCCTCCTTTGGTTCATCAAATAAAGTGGCTCAGTGGCCCCTTCGGCCCGTTGGTATGCAGCTTTAAGTTCGAGCAAGGAAGGGCACTGATTCGTAGAATGGTCTTTTGTACAGACTGAACACACTTCTATAGAGTTCAATGGACATTCGTTCCTAGGATGCCTTCTGGTGCACCTTGGACAAAAGATGGCCAAAGCCCTCTCTGCTTCCTCTTTTTTTCTTTTGATATGCAAGGTATCCATTTGCATGGTAAGAGTCTACCTCATCTCGCTCTTGAAATATTCCAGCAGATTTTTTAATTCACCTCTAAGGGATGAACTGGATGAGGATGTACTGGGTAAGGGTTGACTTCCCCTACCTCTCTTTCTGGCTGCCCTAGAATGGTTTCTAAACATAGTCTTTATGTCATCATAAGGTAGTTGGTAGATGTCCCCCCCCAGCCAGCAAATGGAGGGTATCTAGAAGGTCTTCCGGGACCCCACTGAGCAGGACCAACTTCAGAGATTCGGGGTCAAGTATGCACCTGGCCCTTTTATAATTGCGCTGAAACCTCTCTTCATAATCTTCCAAGGATTCATCACTTCCCATGGTCATTCGGAAGATTTCTTCCTTGGTATCCTTTGACCTACAGTAGTCCCGATATTTGTTATTAAAGGCATGTGGCATCTGAGCCCAAGTTGTGATGCTATTGCTAGGTAACCCCATGAACCAGTGTAATGCTACATCCTTGAGGGTAGAAGGAAACAGTTTCAACTTATGCTCATCTTATGCATAGTCATAGGTTCGATAGATATCAACAAATTCAAACAAAAAGGTGTCAGGATCTTCGATAGTCAACCCATGGAAGTGAGGTAAGGCTGAAGGACTTATTTTCTTCATTTTGGTGTCCCCATTGGTCTCTCGGATGGGAAAGGTACCCTCTGCTCTTTCCCCATTCCCTCTACCATTTCTGTTTTCAGCCATGGTCTCAGGAGGGATGGTTTGTTGCTCTTCTTCTGCTGTATGATCTTCGTATATCTCTGGTGGTTAACCTATAGGTTCTTCTGGATCACTGCCACCGAAGAAGAGAGAAGGGTGACTGTGTGATGTGGTGGGGGTGTTGGGTAGGAATTTTCCTAAATTATCTCTGTTCCTATGAGGCATGAAAGGAAATCTCTTTTTGGGTGATTTTTTTTGTTTTTGTTTTTTTTTTTGCTTGTACCTGCAAAACTGAAATGAATTGAACAACAAATTGTAACTAACTGAAATGAACTTATTGAAATGAAATTGCAGAATCAAAATGAGAGCAAGGAAATGACTAATCTACTTTTACTGAAATGGAAATTGCAGAATTGAAATGAAAGAAGGAAATGACTAATCTACGTTTGCTGAAATGGAAATTGCAGAATTGAAATGAAAGCAGGAAATGACTAATCTATGTTTGCTAAAATGGAAATTGCAGAATTGAAATGAAAGCAGGAAATGCCTAATCTACTTTTGTAGAGTTGAAATTGCAGAATTGAAATGAAAGCAGGAAATGCCTAATCTACTTTTGCAAAATTGAAATGAAACAACTACTCTACTTTTGCTTAAATAAACTACTTAGCAGAATGTTGCAGTAGAAAATAGAAGAAAGCAGTAATCACAAAATACTCTGACACTTCCCCGGTAATGGCACCAAAAGGATGGTGAGCACCAATATTGCAGCAATAATGCTGAAACTCCTCAAGCTTCTTGCTTTACTTTTATCAACCCGGTAGTTCGTAACAAACTTAGAAGCGACGGTGTTGTATGCACAAGCACTATCTCTTACTGTAGGCTGTTGCTTGGTCAGTTGGCACAAGTTCGCTAGGAGCTTAAGCCAACTTCTATGAATTCTTAGAAAAAACTTTTAACTATGTTGAAAGAAAGCTAACTCTACAGAGGCTATTCTATTTACAGAAAGAGAAGGAAAACTGAAATGTAACGCAAACCCTAGCAAACCCTAATTTACCTATTAACCCTAATTTTGCAAGAAAAGAGATGAAAATTGATGAAATGAGTGCCATTGACTATTGAAAAGGTAAATTGCATTTATTCAAGCTACTTCTAAAAAGAAATGAGAAGAAAACAACTTTTTGTGCTTTTGAGTGTCTTTATGTGAAATTATTATGCTTGTGATTTATCTGGTTGTGATTGTGTAGAGGTTTGGTGGCGAAGGAAGATGGATTTGGCTTTTGTAGAGGTGGAGGGAAGTGTGGAGAGGTCCTAAGAATCCCCTAGTACCCTTTTGAAGATTTTCATAGTGATTGGACTTCGAAAAATCACTCACAGCAAATTCTACAGGAGCTTGCAGGGGATCTATAGGAGGATCTACAAGAGGAGGCCGAGAGCTATTTCTAGAGTTTTGAAGGTGGAAGAATGATGGAAAAGGGTAATTGAAGGTTAGATGAAGGTGTTTAGGTGCCTATAACTTGTCAAGGTTGAGAACAATCATGACGGTTGGATTTGTTCAAATGACGAGAGGAAAGCTTATGGAGAAAAACGTAGAAATTAGGGTAGAGTGGCGAAATATTGCAAATGACTTGGGAAATCTATGAGAAGTGAGCTGGTGCTGGCTATTTTATGGATGTATCGTGGCTGAGGTGTCCTACAAGAGATCTGCACATCTATTTACAAAAATTGATCAAAGAAGGAACTAACTATACTATGAAAATAGAAATCTCTCTAGCTTGACCTAATTTCTAACTTACAAATAGAAAATGTTGAATAGTAACCTTTGAACATGAAAGCATGAAAAGAGATCTATTGGAAAATAAAAAGAAATTATCTAGGAAACTGAATTTGAATCAACATATCAATCTTTCCAAATCAAGTCATCACACTAACAGTTGCATGGAAGAGAAAAACTATGTTTTTAGTGGCAGCAGTAGTACCTTGACCTCAAATCATAGTCCTAGCAAGAGAGAAAGGATATTAGGGCCCGATGTTAGCCTTTTTGAATCTTATTCTATCACTACAGTAACCTACTTGAGCAACTGAAACACAAAACATCTATGCAAACCATCAAAAGCAACTTAATCTAACAAAGTAAAATGAATCTATGTAATAGAAATTAACTCATGAACTGAAGCAAAAGCATATAAGTACAAGGTAGGAGGTGTTGGGCCGCTTGGGTTGGGCCCTACACCCAAGAGCTTTAGCCCTCTAAAAGAGATCGATGCTCGCTCAAAAACTGTTTCATCTTCATTATCAAAAATAGCAGTCACATTACATAAACTGTTCTCAGAAAGGAACTCGAAAATAAGTTGAACAAGTGTTGCACAAAAGTGCGAAAATTCTACTAATGACTGGCTAAAATACTGAGGCTCGAAGCCCCCTTATTTATACAAATGGAATCCTCCAACATTCCTCCTAAAATCAAGGAACTCGACTTCCCAGAACTGGAGATAAACAACAGTCCTTCTTTACTTACTCGGTTGTCCCTTGGATGCATCAATGTGGACCTTTGGGCTCCGAGTTGTTGATGGAGGATTCGAGGAAATGCATCCTAAACGAAGGATACACCCCCCTACAAATCCTCTTCCCTGTTTTTCTCGAGTTTTGGATGCCATTTACTCATAATTCCCTTGACTTTGTCCAAAATTGACCAAAAAAATTGCATACATCACACATTAGACTACATGGAAAAATGACTAACCCAACTCACTCTATTAGCATAAATATATTTAAAAAAAATGCAATAAAATAATGAGAATGGTGGATTAAGTCGAAATAAGAGGCAAAATGAGCCCATATAACTACCCATTTCTGGGGCTCATTAGGTAGTTACCAAAGAAACCCTCTAAGTCATGTTGGACATTGATCTAAGCCCAAATGACATTTATGTTGATCATTGGACACATTAGACCACCAAATGTAATGACAAGTCATTTCATCGTATGCCTTGCAGGGATTTACTTTGGTTATAGGTTGTAAGGTCCAGAGCCTTCAAGTCTTGTCCAATATAATGTTAATGTCACACCAAACTATTAGTATTAAATTTTCATAAGCTCGCAATGATAATTCAAGAGATGTGATGATAATACTGCTAAACCATACAATGGATAACACAAAAATTATTTCAATATCAATAAGGATGAGTCAAAAATTAAGGGAGAGAGAGCTAAAGGTGTGAACTTGAATAGATCTTTTTAAGAGATCGATAACACCCAAATGGTCCATGCCATGGGAAGAGAGACTATGAATTATAATGAATTAATAAACTCTCAATGAATTTGTTGCTCTGTTGAAATATTTTGATTTTTGTAATTATATATATATATATGGTTGATGTTATTTATTGTCTAGAAGTAGTGTGTTTTTAGTGCACTCTAAATATGTTATTTAAAAAAATATCTCTAGTGTTCCTGAGGGTTTTCAAGGAATCCTTAGTGAGGAATGTTACATGCGGCAACCCTTTAACGCTTTCCAAAATGGATTGTGTAATTCCTAAGGTTGATCATCTGACTACATGCAACACCTGTACACTCAAGGGTAGTCTATAATTGATGTTACATTGCCTTAGAATCTCCACCACAACTAGGGAACTCGAATTCTTTCCATGCACCAGTTATTTTGGGCTAATTGATCAGTTAACAAGATGATCATTGAGTTTGACTAAAGTCCCACCACATAACTGACCTTCCACTGGTTCCTCCAACAGTTAGAACTAGTTCAACTAAAAACAACTTGAGATAACTAACTTTGATTACTACAAATTAGCAATCACACATGCTTAATTGAACTCTAACTCCTCCAACTTGAATTTACTGAGTAAACTGGGTGACACAAGCCATGTCATACAAGCTAATTGTATCCAACTTGTCTGTTGATGTGGATATTCAAATTTTCTCAATTTAATCAAGGCAAAATCAAATTGAGAATTTCCTGTCGCATATTTCAACAATCCTTCAGGTTAATCTAATCCATCTTTTCGATGACATTCAGTAGTTTCAACACGACAATGTGTTGTTAATTGTAACCAATGGATAGAAGTAGCATTCAAAATAAATGAAACAGTCAAAAAACACATATTAAAACACAAT
This sequence comes from Pinus taeda, assembly GCA_000404065.3. Taxonomy (NCBI): domain Eukaryota; kingdom Viridiplantae; phylum Streptophyta; class Pinopsida; order Pinales; family Pinaceae; genus Pinus; species Pinus taeda. The sequence continues at coordinate 84,579 of APFE030644629.1, read as the reverse complement.
CGATGGAGACCTTAAAAATTACTCTAACTATGTTACTGCCTATCCACGTTTAACGAAATTTCCTCCATCGCTCCTCTCATGAAGCACACCTCTGTTGTCAGCCTCCATTGCCCTAAATCCCATTAGTTGTTGTCATCCTCTATCGCTCTGCTTCCTAAAGAACCCATCCTTTACCTTTTTTACTAGCACCTCATATTGAAAATTTTAAGACAAGATTTATTTTGCCTTAAAAGATTGTCTTAAAATCACCTCCGTGTAGTAGTTCTGAATACAACAACAGACAATTTGTCTTGAATCGTATCAGCAGAGATCAAAGGGACATAAGAGGAATTGATGTTCGGGAAATCTTGCAAGGAGAAGTTGTCACGTTCTTCAGATTCGGCTACCCCCACAAAACGAAGAGCCCAACAAATCGTTGTCTTTATATAAGATAACGTGAATGGTAAGTCAACTAGAAGCCTCAGTATAGGCATGAGGTAGTAGTAACCTACAAGCTAGTGGAATTAGGGCACATTGTCAAAGTCAATTTTGTAGTTGTTAGATAATATTTTCTTAAATTGATATGTTTTTTTCTTAATCAATAATTGTCTTAAATGGGTTTCGTCTTAAGTGGTCATTATCTTAAATATAATTTTTTTCTTAAATTTTTTTTGCCTCAAACTATTTTTGTCTTAAATATAAAGTTTTGCCTTAAACTCTTTTGTCTTAAATATTAAGTTTTGTCTTAAAATATTTTTGTCTCAAATTGTTTTCGTCTTAAATATAAAGTTTTGTCTTAAAATATTTTTGTCTCAAACTGTTTTTGTCTTAAATTTAAAGTTTTGTCTTAAAATATTTTTTCCTTAAATTATTTTTGTCTTAAATATAAAGTTTTGTCTTAAAATATTTTTGTCTCAAACTGTTTTTGTCTTAAATTTAAAGTTTTGTCTTAAAATATTTTTTCCCTAAACTATTTTTGTCTTAAATATAAAGTTTTTTCTTAAAATATTTTTGCCTCAAATTGTTTTTGTCTTAAAATTTTATATTTAAGACAATTCAATTGACATTAAATTTTAATGTAAAATAACTAAAATAAAAAGTGACTTTTTAAGACAAAAGATTTCTTTTGTCTTTAAAAAATGTCTTAAAAGTGCCCTTGGTGTAGTAGTGTATGGTTCTACCACTAGCACAACCGCATTAATAAGTGGTTGATATACAGTGATAGGCATACATCTATTAGATGCACAAACACATTAGTAAATGTGGTTGAAAAATGCCAATAGGTGTTAATGGTATAGATCTAATATTAATCATAAGATTATTATTCATATTGATAAATATATAATAATAAAAATAATAACAACATCAAAAATAATTATTATAATAAAAATATTAAACACAATGGATTTATATTAAATCAAAAGATTAATATTATAAACCCTATGAATAGTATTATACCCTAGGAATATGAACCCTTAGATTAATAAACCCAAGGGATTGATATTATAAACGCAAGGGGATATAAACTAAAGGGATTAATAGTAAAAAAGCAAGGGAATATAAACTAAAGGGATTAATACTAAAAAAGCAAGGGATTATAAACCCAAGGGAATAATATTAAACCCAAGGTATACAAAGTCTAACATAAATATTATAAACCCTAAAATAATCATGGTTGACCAAGGTTTACCATAGTTGATTTTCATATCGAGACATTCTTTATCACAATGCAACGTTGGACCATGTTTGTTTTTCATATGGATACAATCTTTGTCACAATGTTAGACCATAGTTGATTTTCATATTGAGAAAATATTTGTCACAATTTGACGTTGCACAATGGTTGAACCATGAACCCAAGGGATTTATATTAAACCTAAAGATTAAAAGTATAAACCCTATGAATATTATTATGCCTTAGGAATATGAACCCTTAGATTAATAACCCCAAGGGATTGGAATGATAAACCCAAGGGATTAATACTAAAAACCCAAGTGATTATAAATCCGAGGGAATTATATTAAATCCAAGGGATAAATATTATAAACCCAAGGGATTTATATTAAATGCTAGGATTAATGTTATAAACCCTATTAATAATATCATACCCTAGGAATATGAACCCTTAGATTAATAAACCCAAGGGATTGATATTATAACCGTAAGGGATTAATTCTAAAATCCCAAAGTATTATAAACCCAAGGAAACAATATTAAACCCAAGCTATATAAACCATAAGATAAATATTATAAACCCTAAAATGAATATGGATGATCGTAGTTGACCATGGTTCATTTTCATATTGATAGAATCTTTGTCAACACAAGTTTGGACCATGGTTGAAGAAGATTGATTTTCATATTGAAACAATCTTTGTCATAATGTGACGTTAGACCATGGTTGGCTTTCATATTAAGAAAAACTTATTCACAATGTGATGTTGGACCATGGTTGATTAAACCTAAGGATTTATATTATAAATCTTATGAATAATATTACATTATAGGAATACGATCCCTTAGATTAATAAACCCAACAAATTGATATTATAAACCCATAGGAGTAAAGGACTAATAAACCTTGGGATTATTATTATAAACCCAAAATACTAATAAACCCAAGGGACTAATAAACCCTAAGTTTAATACTATAAATCCAAAGTACTAATAAACCCTAAGATTAGATATAATATAACAGGCTCAAGAAGGGAGACGACTGAGGTTCTAGGGTTCAACAAACAGAGCGACAGAGGGTTTCAAGTAACCATGGAGGCACAGGGAGGAGGGAGCTCCACTCCCTCCTACAGTAATGTGGTTTCAAACAGAGGAAGAGTAGGGAATAAGAACAACCCTCCACATTCCTTGGAGGACAAGGCAAAAAACACTGAGAATCAGAAGGAGGAAGGCAACAAAGCCCATGCAGAACAAGGGACCCATGAGGAAGACCGACAGGAGGGGAAAGTAGAAAATAGAGGTTAGGGAACAGAGAATAGAACCGAGATGGGGCCCTATAAACCCAAGACCATAACTAAACCATGGGTTTTATTGAATGATCCAGCTCTGCAAGAACACAGGGATCACATGGCTAACTATGCCATTATATGCAAGTTTATGGGAATCTGGCCGTCAGAGAAAGTGTTGTACACTTGGATAAAATACAACTAGAAACCAAAGAGAGAGTTAAATATACATCTAGGATCAAAAGGTTTTTTTACAGTGGTGTTCATGAGCATGGAGGACAGAGATAGAATTTTTGAAAGAGGACGATACTTCTTTGCAGCTGCTAGTCTCTATATGTGGCCTTGGACGATGAACTTTGTGCCAAAATGAGAAACCTTCACTTTGGTTCCGGTATGGATTAGACTCTACTCCTTGCCTTTAGATTATTGGTTTCCAGAGTCTTTAAAAGCTATAGGCAATAAATTAGGTCATTTCTTAAAGATTTCTGAGGCAACCCTATGAGGAAAATATACCTCCTATGCCCGTATATGTGTGGAGATGGACCTATCAGGAGCCCTTCTAGATGAGGTCATTCTAGAAGTCTATGATGAAGAATGGGTTCAAACAGTTGACTATGAGCATATCCCGTGCATATGTCACAAATGTCATGAGCATGGGCACCTATCTAGAGACTGTTCTCTTAATAAAAGGGAGGAACACCTAAACACCAGCAAAGGGAAAAATCAGGCAGGTTTCACCAAAGTAGGAGGAAAAGGAAAAGGAGGGGGAAGGAAGACACAAAAGAACCCTACTGAGAATGAGAACAAAACAGGAATTCACAATAATTTCGAGATCTTAGGAGAAAAAGAAGTAGATGGAGATGATCATAAGTGCACAGAGAATCAGGCAGCGAGGGGGAAAGAAAAAGAGACCAGCATGGAGTTCACACAGGGACAAAATGAACACATGATGGACCCTTTGAGTACCATGGACATAAAAAAAATACCATGACATGACTCCAAGTGAAAGTGGCACAGAGGAACAAGACTTACAGGAGATCCTGGAAAGGGAGAACCTAGAACTAGAAAAGTTTTTTGATCAAGGAGGAAACTTGGGAATAAACTCCATACCTCAGGAGCATGTGCAAAAGGTACAATAGATATTCCTTAACAAGTCACATCAAACAGCTGTAGGAATCAGAAGAGGTCATGATAACCAGGAAAATAAAGGGACTTCCTCTATAGGATTATTAACAGGAAAATTAATAAAAAATCCAGGCAATTAGAGGGGGAGGAAAAGATAGAAAGAACTGCTATTGGAGTGTGGCAAACTCATGATTGACTAAGGAAGGATGAAATACCTTTCCAGTTACTCCTTCGAAACCCCACTCCAATGAAGATCACAACCTGGAACATTAGAGGACTAGGGAGCAAAAGAAAGCAGAGGAATCTAGGTAATAGGATCAGAGAGGAAAAATCTAACATCGTATTCATTCAGGAAACAAAATGCTCAGTGAAGAAGATCAGAGAAAAAAATAGCAAATGGTTAAGCAGATATGAATACCTTGAGGTTAACGCAAATAAATCTGCTGGAGGAATTCTCACTCTATGGGATCCACAGAAATTTGGTGTGATTGATGCGGAGGCATCCAAACACCACCTTTCTTTGATTATCCAACAAGTGGGCGATAGGCAACGTTACTGTTGGCATTATGAGACAAGTGTTGTCCTTGATGGCAACTCACTCAGATGGCAGATCACAGTTCAAGCTCTTAGAATGAAAGAAAAATATATATATATGTAAGTTCCTCTTAACCATGTTGCGTATACACGTGGGATTTCTGACCAAAAGTTGTGTATGCGTATGCACGGACTTTCATGCATAGAAAAGCGTGTACATGTGGGAAATCTTATTTTTAGTCCATGGTATTTGGTCCTTGGAATTTGGACCTATGGTTTTGTACCTTCGTATTGCATCCGAAGTGTTGAACCTAGGTATTGCATCCCTAGTATTAGTTATAAATGGTTTTGGACCATGGTATTGAGTAAGGCCTAAGACTATAAAAGGAGAAGAAGATCATTAGGAAATGGCATTCAAAAAATCTTGAATATTTGATGAAGTATGAGATCCAGTATGCAGGTTATGGGTTCATGATACCTTGCTTGATCTAAGCTAAGGAGGAATCTCAACAGTTGATGGAGAACAAGATCTAAGGATAGATCGAGATCTAATGGCTTGGAATGAATAATCTCTATACGGTTTGATCTTGTTAAGTCTAGATCTGTATACTGACGCATGTAATGTTCTGTAAATATTATGATCTGGGTATAACTCAAGTTTGGAATAGCTGCAAATCATGAATGAATATTTACAGATGTATACGCTGGTTGACTATGATAAAAGCGCGTACATACGCAGGTTAGATACATCTAAGTAGCGTATACCATATGAGCTATGATGTTTGAAGTTACTGGTGGTTCTGGTTGTTGATGAGTTCTGATGACTGTTTACTGGTGTCAGTATTCTACATATTCAATTTGGTTGATTGTGTTTAGCTTTAGTGTTGATGGATGAGATCTAACAATGGATCAGGATCATAATGACTTATATTTATGTGATCTGATGGACTAGATCTGGTTGCTAACACACATATTATCCTTGTATATGCAATAAATTGGGTATGCCTGAAGTCAAGAAGTGCAGCAAGTTATAAGTAAGTAATTATTGACATATATGTTGGTTCGCTTTGGAGAAGTTGCATATACACGCTGGTTCGGCTCTTTCAAGTAGCGTATGAACTCTGATGCATGATTTTTGATGATACAGTTAGATCTGAATGTTGTTGCAGAGTTCTGTGTTCTACTCTGTGTTCTAGTGACTGCAAGTGTTGACAGGGTTTCAGTGATTCAATATTGGGTGATTCAGAGATTGATGATGCTAGTGTTGATTGATTGTGTGCCTCAATGATATTGATGGGTCCAGTATGAAAATTGGATGAAACGTGGCCTTCAAATTATGGTGTTGTGCTTCAGGAGTATCTAGTCTAAAAATTTATGAAACGTGGTACCTAGAGGAAGAAAGAGAAGGTTGTAGCCTTCTGTAGGTCAATACCTATGTACTAGTACATCAGCTAGTACAAGAGCTAAGACAGTGGTAGCTCCCTTCCAATAGCAATTGGAAAACAAGTGAAGGTTGGAGCATTCAGTAGGCTGGCACCTACATACTAGTAAAATGATCGGCTAGTACAAGAGCTAAGGGGGTTGCAGCTTCCTTCCAAGAGAAGCTAGAGAATGAGAGAAGGTTGTAGCCTTCTGCAGGTAGAAACCTGCGTACTGGTATAAGACTACACCAATACAGAAATATTGTAAAAAGAAGTTTCTTATTAAAAGAAGATAGAGACAAATTGCAGCAGGTGGTTTTCACCCACATTGGGTTTCCACCTTACATCTCGGTGTTCATGTGTGTTGATTATGTGTGATGATCTGTTCTGTTTTATTGCTCCTGTTTACTATTCATATGGTTAATAATGTTCTGATGAACTCATTAAGGATCAACTAACTGAATCATAAGTTTATTGGATATACGCTTGTTGCATTACACACAGTTGCATATACACACAGTTTGCCTTAACTGAAGTAGCGTATGTGAATCTTAATATGGAAATGAAAAGGTTATATTGATTTGATAATACTGATTCACCCCCCCCCTCTCAGTATTATTTCCAAAAATTGGTATCAGAGTAGGTCCTTTGGTAGAAGCTTGATCGCTTGAAGGAGATCTGCAGATCAATGGGAAAGAAGCTTAAGAAGAAAGCTCCTAAGAAGAAGAAGACATCTCAGAAGAGCTATAACAATGGGAGAATCGATTGGGGAATATGTGGAAGAAGCACTTCAGATTCAGAATCACTTCAGATTGAAGGATAACAAGCAAAAGAACTATCGGGTATGAATTTGTTATCCTCTGGTGATACATTTATCCATCCATTTGAAGATGATGAAAGTGATAGCGAAACAACTGAATTTTCTCCTACGGGTGAGTAAGAAATATATCAAATAGAGGCAGAATTTAAAAGGCTTGCAGACAAAATTAGAGATCAACAAGATCTATTGAACAAAAGGGAATGTGTCTTCAAAGAAGAAGCTACCAAACTAAAAGCTCAACTAGAGGAAGGAAACAAGGTAAGCAAGTTATTCAAGGACAAGGAAGAACAATGTCAAAAGTTGCAGGATGAAGTGACATCATTAAGAAATGAAGTCAATGAAAGGAGCATAACAATCAAGAAACTTAGAGATAGATCCAGTTACTATGAAAGTCTTGAAGCTACGATCCTCTCGCTAAAAGAAGATCTTGAAGAATCAAATAAGCAGAATAAAGAGCTACTCCAAGCTCTTGAAAAACAATAAAACAAAGTTCTTGAACTAAGACATCAGTTGGAAGAAGGAAGAAAAGTTGAAGAAAACATGAAGAAGCAGTATCATGAAAAGGAGGAGCAACATTAGGTTGAGGTAAATATTCTAAAAGATAACTTAGAAGAAAAGGATAAGCTCTTACGATTTCAAGATAGTACTAAGATCTTGGATGATATTCTTAGTAGTCAAAGGTCTCCTGCTATCAAAACTGGCCTTGGTTTTTATGAATCTGTTGAAGATGAATCTAGCTCACAAGGAGAGGCAAGGAACTCTAATGAGAAATCTAAAATAATCAACAAGGAGATGAGAGGAAAACCCCATCAACAGCCAAGGAAAGAAAATCTTCAAAGAAAATCTTTTACTCCTCCGATGAATAATGTCGAATGTTATGTATGTCATAATCTTGGACATGTTGCAGCCAGATGCAAAAGAAGAATGGTTCAAGACCATCACACAGAAAGATCATCACGTTCCAGGTAATTTAAGGGATATTTCTTTGCTTGCAATATGTTTGGTCACAGAGTTGTTGATTGCTATAGAAGGAATATGAAACATGTAAGATGTTATGCATGTAACAAGCTTGGACATACAACAAAGGAATGCAGGAACAAAGTATGGGCACCATACCAAAAGGAGAAAACATCATCACACTTGAAGATATGGAAGAAGAAGGAAGTACAGTCAGAAAGATGCGGCACAGCACAATATATAGACATAACAGACTCAGAGGGACCTGAAAGTGCAAAACTTTACTGTCCTAAATCTCATATGCAAGTTTCATAAAGGGAAGTCGCATATATACGCGAGTTGGTTACTGCACAGTCGTGTATATGTTAGTTTGAGGAAAAGCAGTGGGGCAGGCTCAGGAAAAGGGGTCTGACATGATTCTGTCCATTATTTGCTCTGTTTCATAATGGTTACAATCTATTGATGTTGTGTGGAAATGTCTTGATACTTATAAGATGTTTAGAAATGATTTGATCTTAATTTGTAGATGACGGTACTTCTTGCTGATATATGCATGATCAAATCTGACAGTAAGCAAGATGGCACAGGTTCAGGGAGAGCATATGCTTTTAATAATGCACTGTTGGCATTATGGTTAGTAGTCCTTAGTGATGATGCTTATATGGCTAAATGATACATCTTGCTATGATATGGTTATGAGTTGTTCTGGACAAAATCTCATATGATTCTTGGGGTTACATAGTTGGTGTTCAAATCAGAATTGTGGTTGATTCTCTGATGATGCATATATGGTGCTTACATGGTGATCTTCATAAGGATAAGGAGATGTACAAAGCTTGAATACACATCTTCATTACTTGATGATGAGTCACTCATATGCTGCTGTCGTCAAATGCATAAAGATCATATAATACAATTATGATGCAGGATTCCTATAGTTCTTGGCGCTCATGTGGATGAGGATTGTTGCTATTGATGATATCAAGAAGTCTTGACAAATGATCTTGAGCTCAAGATACATAGTGCTGGATACATGAATGTTTACTCAAAGTTGCATTGTTGGAGACATGATGATGATAAGTTCTTACCTATATGATGATAGGTTGATACTTACATATGTTGATTGATGCAAATGTTCCCATGTGATGATACTTGGATCATGCAGATCTTGATGTTGATGAGATGGCTATGGTGTTTTTCACATATGATATAATGTGAATGATTTTGTATGTCATATGCAGAATTCTATTCAAAAAGGAAGAGTTGATGCAGACATACCTTGTTGTTGGTCTAGATGCTGTTGTCAGATGATTATGGAGCAGATCATACATTGTGGATGATAGTTGTTGATGAGTATCATGATCTTATTTAGATGTTTGGTCTCTGTTATAAATGTCATGTAAAGGTCATATCAAGACTCATGATGTAATAGTTTGTCTCTATCTATTGTAGTCATTTGATGAATCCCTTTTGGTCATATGATGTAATTTGTACCCCCACTATGCATGGGAAGGATGATGTAATAGTTCAGTCATGTATAAACATTTGGTATCTGGCATATCCCCATTTGGTTGGGTGGATGAGTCAATATTGGTATATCCCCACTAAGTTGGGAGATGGATGTATGTATGAGTCCTTGGTGATAGGAAGGTCATTTATGATAGAGTCATGTTCTTCTTGTAGAACATCTTTTTGCAGACCTTGCTTACAGTCAGGGGGACCATGAACAGCACACTTCAGCAGACCAAAGACTTCAGCATGTACTCAGAGGGAGCATGGTCAGATTGGTACACCTTGGCATATACAAAGGGGAGGTCATTCAGAGATTTCAGCAGGTACTCAAGGGGAGTATGGACAGCGGAATGTTTATCAAGGAAAGAGAATATCTTGGTCCGCCCTTTGCCCTTGATGTCAAAGGGGGAGAGTGATTTGGTGTTGTTGCCATCAAGTCCAAAGGGGGAGATTGCTGGCATTATGATACAAGTGTTGTCCTTGATGGCAACTCACACAGATGACAGATCGTAGTGCAGCAGGTCAATAGCAAAGAGTTGATGATCAGACTACAAAGAATGAAGAAAGAAGAGTATATACGCAGGTTCACTATATACCAAGTCACGTACATATGCAGGTTATACGCAGGTTCACTATGTACCAAGTCGCGTATATACGCAGGTTCGCTATATACCAATTAGGGTATACACGCAGGTTCACTAATACAAAGGGGCGTATACACGCGGGATTTCTGATCAAAAGTCGCGTATGCGTATGCACGCACTTTCATGCACAGAAAAGTGTGTACATATGGGAAAGCTTATTTTTGGGTCCGTGGTATTTAGACCTATGGTTTTGGTCCTTGGTATTGTGTCCGAAGTGTTGAACCCAGGTATTGGGTCCCTAGTATTGGTTCTCAATTGTTTTGGACCATGGTATTGAGTAAGGCCTAAGACTATAAAAGGAGAAGAAGATCATTAGGCAAATGTATTGAGAAAGTCTTGAATATCTGATGAAGTATTGAGAATAGTAATCGCAGGTTAGGGTTCATGATGCTAAGGAGGAATCTCAGCGGTAGATGGAGAACAAGATCTAAGGATAGATCGGGATCTAATGGCTTGGAATGAATCATCTCTATATGGTTTGATCATGTTTATTCTAGATCTGTATATTGACACATGTAATGTTCTGATCTGGGTATAACTTAAGTTTGAAATAGCTGCAACTCATGAATGAATATTTACAGATGTATACGTTGGTTGACTATGATAGAAGCGCGTACATACGCAAGTTAGATACATCTAAGTAGCGTATACCATATGAGCTATGACGTTGAAGTTACAAGTGGTTCTGGTTGTTGATGACTGCTTACTAGTGTCAGTATTTTGCATATTTAGTTTGGTTGATTGTGTTTAGCTCCAGTGTTGATGGATGAGATCTATAATAGATCAGGATCATAATGACTTATCTTTATGTGATCTGATAGACTAGATCTAGTTGCTAACATATGTATTATCCTTGTATACGAAATGATCTAGGTATGTCTGAAGTCAGGAAGTGCGGCGAAGTTATAAGTAATTAATGACATATACGTTGGTTCGCTTTGGTGAAGTTGCGTATACACGCTGGTTTGGCACTTCCAAGTAGCGTATGCACTCTGATGCATGATTTTTTATGATACAGTTGGTTCTGAATATTGTTGCAGAGTTCAGTGTTCTGCTCTGTGTTCTGGTGACTGCATTTTGTTGACAGAGTTTCAGTGATTCAGTATTAGTGTTGATTGATTGTGTGCTTCAATGATATTGATGGGTCCACTATGAAAATTGGATGAAATGTGGCCTTCAAATTATGGTATTGTGCTTCAGGAGTATCCAGTCTGAAAATGTATGAAACGTGGTACCTGAAGGAAGAAAGAGAAGGTTGTTGCCTTCTGTAGGTCAGCACCTACGTACTAGTACATCAGCTAGTACAAGAGCTAAGGGGGTGGTAGCTCCCTTCCAGTAGCAGCTGGAAAACGAGTAAAAGTTGGAGCATTCAGTAGGCCGGCACCTACATACTAGTAAATGGATCGGCTAGTACAAGAGCTAAGGGGGTTGTAGCTCCCTTCCAAGAGAAGCTGGAGAATGAGAGAAGGTTGTAGCCTTCTGCAGGTAGAAGCTTGTGTACTGGTATAAGACTGCACCAGTACAGAACTATTGTAAAAAGAGGTTTCTTATTAAAAAGAAGATTGAGACTACTTGCAGCAGGTGGTTTTCACCCACATTGGGTTTCCACCTTACATCATGGTGTTCATGTGTGCTTCTTGTGTGTGATGATCTGTTTTATTTTACTACTCCTATTTACTGTTCATATGGTTAATAATGTTCTGATGCACTCATTAAGGATCAACTAACTAAATCATAAGTTTACTGGATATACGCTTGTTGCATTACACACAGTTGCGTATACACACAGTTTGCCTTAACTGAAGTAGCGTATATGATATGGAATGAAAAAGTTATATTGATTTGATAATACTGATTCACCCCCCGCCCTCTCAGTATTATTTCCAACACATTATGCTTCGGATTATATGGAGTTGTCCACTATCTTTTGATTCCCTCCTTTGCACAGAAATCTGTGAAATCTTTGTCTATATATTCTCCACCATTATCTGAACGCAATACCTTTATCTTTTTCCCTGTCATATTTTCAACAAGAGCCTTAAACTATTGGAAAGGATCAAAGACCTCATCCTTGGTATTTAAGAAATAGATCTAGGTTTTTTTGGAGTGATCATCGATAAAAGTGATAGAGTATTCGCCACCACTAAGAGCCCTTGTGGACATAGGACGGCAGATCTCTGAGTGTATTAATCCTAATACATCCTTTTCTCTATTGTTACTTCAGGAAAAAGTTGCTTTAACGTACTTTCCTAGCACACATCCTCTGCACAAGTCATCATATTCACTACTTAGGACGGCACCCCTGTAACAGTCTCTGTGAGCATCCTCAGTGCTCCATGGTGTAAGTTCCCCATTCGCTTGTGCCATAATTCATTTCGCTCATTCTCACCATTATAGTTGTCGCATATCAGTGCCATTGGTGATTCGAGCTGCAATCTATATAATTTGTTGCTTCGAACCCCAAGTTGTTTTTTCTTCTTCCAACTTGGATGCTTAACGTACACTTTCTTCCCAATGAAGTATACATCATATCCCTTGTCCTGTAACTAGGACACTGAAATTAAATTCATTCCTAATCCTAGCACATGCAGAACATTGGTGGCTCGGATGTTGGTCCCTGCTTCCATTTGAAAAGCTATGGTGCCTCTCCCTACTGGAGTACATTTGTTTTGTTTCCCATAGTTATTTGGAAGTCCATCTATTCTTCTTGATAGCTCAAGAAATGTTCTCGTACTCCAGTCATATGAGCTGAACCCCCACTATCAATGTACCGAACATATCCATTGATGCTGAATTAGCTAGGCATGTGAATTTTTCATCTAATCTGGTAGATAAATCTGAGAAACCTTGAGTATCCATATTGTGCCAATTTCTGACATTAACCTATCCCAGCAACTATTGTAGGAAAAACTGCGTTCCACCTGAAATAATCCTCCTTGCTAAATCTTCTACTGCATTGTCCCTTCTACCACTGATAAACTTCGATTGGAAAAGGGTTGTCTCTCTGTCGGCTCACTCAGAGAGTTTTCCCATGAAATCCAATTTCTTTGGTTTGAACTGCGCAATCCTCTAGGAGATTTGAATTTCTGCCCTTGCAGGAATTTCGAATTCCCTTCTTTTCTTAGCGCTGGATCCTCCGGCTTCTCTCTTCTGCTTCCTTGTAGCTTCAATACATGTGAAAATTTCTAAAATGGAAATCCTACTGCAATGATGAATATGATTTCTTCTACCTATTACCTCATAAATAAGTTATCTACTGTATTCTTACAGAAAATATCGAAACATATTCTACTGCAGCCTTCACAATTAAAAAATTGCAAAAAGTAAATGCAAGTAAAATGCTGGCACATGTACAAACGCAGTGACACAGCAGCAGCAGATGAGGGTTTTATTATTCTTCAGCAAAAATCAACATGTTCAAAATTACACCCAACAGTATAGAACAAGGCTTTCTGAGAAATATTTAGAAACGTTCCTGAACAAGTCTCTAACCCAAGAGAGAGGTTCCTCCACCCTCTGCGTCTCTCGGGCTTGCCTAGAGTCACTTTCTCTGGCCTTTGGACTAGCCTGCACAATGTTTGTGTCGCTCAAGCCAGCGATGCCTTTCCCAGCGTCAACTTGCCCAGCGTTGTCCCTTCTACTACTCTATGTCTTCGTCCCTATCTCCCTGACTAATGTTGAACCCTCTCTATCTCTCTTCCACCTGCAACTCTCCCTCTTAATCAATTTTCTCTTGTCGAACTTTGACCAGTGAGAAAATCGATTTTACTTGGGCAACTAAGTATCTGCCTGGTGTGTTTTCCAAATGACCCTCAAGCCCCTTCTTATATCTTCTTGTTGGGCAACCAACAACCTAGATTAAATCATAATCAAAGGCTCATACCGTTTTGGCTTGATCTGTGGCTTTTCTATAAGTTTCACCCCTGATTAGATTAATATCCATTAATATTTTAATTTTCCTAAGTTTAGACTTAGGAACCCCATTAAAAATATTAATTATTTTAATAAAATCACTTCTTGGTGGAATTTCCCAAAACGCTTTCTGGGTTCTTTGGAATACATGTGCTCAAGACTCCCTACAAAATTTGGGGCCTAGAGCACATGCAATGCTACCCCAAATCAACAATCAGCTTGATACTTGTTCTTGTAGACCCACTTGCAGCCAATTGGTTTGGTTCCCAAAGGAGGTTCAACCAACTTCCAAGTATCATTTTTTATCAAGGCATCATACTCCTTTTGCATCGCTTCTTTCCATTCATCATGAGAAGCAGCTTCTTTGAAGGAAGTGGGTTCAAAATCTGTAAACAAATTCAGTTCACAATCATAAGAAACATCCATATCAACAGGTGAATCAGAATCATCTACATCACCTCCATTTTGTATGGTTGAATTTCTTGTTCCTGTGGTTCCAACCTCATCAGGATGAACACTTTCAAGTGTCTTTGTCATCCATTTTGGAGGACCTTTCTAAGATGGCCCAGGTTGCTCCATTGACTGAGTTGGCACTGAATCAAGATTGAGTCTCCCAATTCTATCAATCACATCACTCAAAGTATCATCAGTGGTTGGAACTTCATGTGGGGGAGAGAGTGCTTCAGAAGAAGATTCCACAAATTGATCCAGTATAGGAATCCCCCCTTCAAGATGTGGTATCTGATTATAAAATTCTTGGAACGATTTTGCATGTCTGAATCTATCCAAGTGATCAAGTTGCTACTCAACAACACTGTTAGCTTTGGAAGATTCAAGAAGGATTACATCTCTAGATACAACAAACTTCTTATTAACTTCATCATAAAGACAGTATACTTTGGAGGTATTTGAATACCCCAAGAAGATACACTTACGACTCCTTGCACCAAGTTTGTTTCTTTGTACCTTTGGTATCAACGCATAACAGGTGGAATCAAAGACCCTTAGATGACTTACCGAAGGAATGTGGAATCATAAGGAGTCTTGTTTCGAATAGCATTAGATGTACATCTATTCTTTACATATACAGCACATAGAACTGCATCAGCCCAAAACATCAATTTAATATTCTTGAAAAACATCATGGAACGTACAATATTTAAGATTGTCCTATTCATTCTTTCAACTACTCCATTCTATTGGTGATTATAAGGCACAGTTGTTTGATGTTTGATCCCATGCTGACGAAGATAATTTTCAAATTCATTTGAAGTGTATTCTTTTCCATTATCAGTGCGAATAGAGCCAACATGAGATTGTGCATCATTTTCAATCCATGTATGAAAGTTCTTGAATGTTTGAAAAGCATCAGATTTGTTCTTCAATAAAAAATCCAACACATTTTGGTGTAATCATCAATAAATATCATCATATATTTATTTCCATTTGCAGAAGGAATAGGCACTGGACCACATAAATATGAATGAATGAGTTCAAGTTTTCTATGTGCCCAGAAATGTGAATCATGAAAAGACTGTTTGCTATGCTTTCCTAGAATACAAGCATCACATTGCTTAAATTTCCTAGGAATTGTAGGCAAACTAGTAACACCATTTTTCTTCAACAAGCAAAGGTTATCATAGTTCAAGTGTCCAAATCTAGCATGCCATAAAAGACTTGATGGAAATGTACCTTCATCATAATGAGAACTGTATGAGAAATTTTGTGCACGAGCAGAGGTACCTTGCAGCTTCAGAAGTCTTTCTTCTTCTATCCCTGTCATGACAAGTGAGTGATCTGATGCTTTTCTGACCTCAATCTTGCCATCAAACATATGAATGGAATGTCTTTGCTAGCGGATGTGGACCAAGGACAACAACTTTTTCCACAGCTGTGGGAGATATAAAACATCATGTAGAAGAAAATCTGGAAGACTAGGCAATTTCAGCCTCATTGTCCCAAGCCCTGATGGCTTCAGTTTTGATTTGTTTGCAAAGTATACTGCTCCATCAACATTATCAGTAAATTCTTCAAAAAAATCTCTTCTAAAAGTCATGTGGCAAGTTTCTCCTGAATCGTGAAACCAATCATTTTTCCAAGGAGAAAGTGAAGCATTAAACAAGTCTTCATTTACTCCAATATTACAATGTGCTACAACATAGTGAGCGGATTCAAGTGCTTTACCTTTCTCTTTGTCATTGGTTTTACCTTTGGTTGGATTTCTTTTCTGCTCAATTTTGTCTCAAGGCAACTTGCATGTGGATGCATCATGTGATCCATCTCTATTGCAACATATGCAATGAAGATCAGACTTTTCTCCTTAAGAATGTCTATCCCCCTGCATATAAAATTTCTTCTTCCTCTTCCTCTTTGACCACCTCTTCCTCTAGAAGAATCTTGAGCATGATCCTTCTCTCTATGTGTAAGACACAAGTTCTTCAAAAGAGTGAGGAGTTGTCTTTTTCCCAAAAGTCTTCTCTCTCTCAGCAAACGTTTTCACAAGAGAATCAAAGGTAATCTCTTTGAGGTTTCCATTTGCTTGCAATGACTCAAGGTAATTTGAATAAGTGGGATAAAGTGCCTTGACAAAAGCTATAAGAGGAATGTCTATTTGAACATTAGTGACTTTGATAACTTGCATAGTAGATCTTACTTCTGATGCTAAAGCAAGAAGATCATTATTTTGCAATTCAAGACTGAATAATTTAATCATCAACTTGACAACTTCAAGTTCAGAGTCTGAGTCGTAGAGTTCCTTGAGCTTCTATAAGGCTTCAAAAGCATTTGAAAATGGTGAAATATGGTGACTCGCCTCCTACACAAACTCCTTTCCACAGCTCATTGAAAATGAGAGTGTGTTTTATCTTCCGCGACCATTTTGGATAGTTCTCTTTCCCAGAGAGAACTACTCCAACTATAGAGATCAATGAATTCATTTAAAAAGTACTTTGCTGCCAATATATAAAAATTGTACTTCTGGTGGAAAAAAATGGAGTTTTGTTGTAAAAATTGCAGTCTGATATGTATAGAACAGAGGTATTATTGCGAGAGGAAGTATATGGGGGAGGTAACATATGACAAACGAGGCAGCGTTGTATATGGAGGCCAGCGGAGGGTCGAAGTATTAAAAAAACACAGTATTTAAAAAAAAACACACATAATAAATCGCATATCACAGTCGGGGCCACACAGAGATCTCTCACTGCGCTGCCAAACCATACGTCGTCTCTCCCCACTACGAAATAGAACCATACTCCAGTTTTTATTACAGTGGGGTTGTTCTAGCCATAAACGCTTCTATCTCCCGTTGTCCTGTACTACCGGTCCCCCTCCACCTCACCTACATTAACTGGTATAACACTCCACCTTCGTTAAATAGGTTGTAATCCTGGTTTATATATGCAGTCCCACACCCAGTTTAAAAATTGGAGTGTGGTTTTGCTGCGTAGTGGGGAGAGATGGCGTATGGTGTGGCAGGGCAGTGAGAGACTTGTGTGAGGCACCAACTGTGGAGTCGAGAAGCGTAGGAATTACCATGTCAAGAATTTACATTTATGAATGTGGGTAAGTTGTCGACTGATGCAAGCAATGTTCACAACCAAAAACAAATAGTGGGGGAAATGCTCAGAATTTGACGAAATTCTATGAGAAATGAATGAACGAATGTGAAATGACAAAAAGGGAGCGAACTTTCAATAGCAAACCAAAGATTCTTACTTTTCTTATCCCTCTCAGTGTCGCGGCTAATCTTGGAAGTCGTAAGGAGGATGTTTTCTTTCTAATAGACGAGCAGCCTCACAATATCTCGCTTGCTAGTTGGCCTAAAGGGAGTTGATGAGTAATTTCTTTAGCTGGTGGTTCTCCTCCTCACACGACAGCGACACTACCACATTCATCCAGTGCGATTTGAATGCCACAAAGATGTGCATTTAACAAAACTAAAGCAGATACAAAATGATAGAGAATATGGCAGGCTGCAGAAATGGGAAAGACTACAGAAATGGCAAAAGAGAGTTACTAGGGCAGGAAAGCTAAAAATGGAGTTGGCTCTGATACCATGTCAGGCCAGGAGGTAACTTCTCAATGCAAATTGTGTTTATTCATTAAGATTATTCATGGTTATATACAGGAGGGAGAGACTCTTGGGCTTCACCTCCCAATGTCTCTTCATTTTCCATTATTTACTATTCACATTATTTACAAACGTTCACCCAATCCCAATGATTAGGTGTCAACAAACACATGCCATTCACGACGTAGACCTCCAAGGGAAATGAGAGTGAGCTCCCTATCAGTGTTAACTTCTCCAATTGAAGGTAGATCATTTTTTATCTCAGTAATCCTCATGAAGTAGGATTGAATATCTTCACCTCTTCCCTTCTTTATGTCCTTCAATTTGTTCTTGAGAAAGAGGACTTGGTTTGCATTGCTAGCTTTGAACAAGCCAACCAACCTGTCATATATCTCCTTTGATGTGTTCAAATCAGAGACATAAGCAACTAAATACTTATGAATAGAATCCCTGATGATCTTCTTGGCTTTGACTTCACCTTTCTTGTACATTGTCTTAACAACAGTCAATGCATTTGAAGGAGGTTCAGTAATCTTACCCTGCACATAGTCCATAACATCTTGCTCTTCTAAAGTCAAATCAAGAGACATCTTCCATGCATGATAATCAGACTTATTATGAAGCTTGTCATCAAATTTGAAGTAGGATGTGGAGACCATTGAATCTTGTCCTTAATCAATAGATCTTAATGATTTCTCTTCTCACTCTTGCTTGGGCTTTGTCTTCACCTCACCTCTAATACCATGTTAATTTTAGATAACAATGGTATGTTCTATGCTTAAGATCAATTTACTTCAATTTTTCCTATTAGCCCAATATTAATTTCCAGATTAGCAATCACATTAACATGACAGTAAATGCAAATAGAACATAAATAAAATAGTAGAAGACAAAAGGACACAAGATGTGGCGCATGCTAGGGACAAACCCCAATGTGGGGAAACCCTTTGATCAATTCTTCTTATTATTCTTCAAAAGTTCAGCAAAGAGAATACAATATACAAAATTCACTTGCCCAATCACAGTCAAAATCTATCCAGTCAAATAGCAGTCAACAAGATACCCTAACCAGAAAGTCAACGCTGATCAACATGGTAGAATATCTCCTCCATATTAGCTGGATCAAACCCAATCAACTCGGCCTCCAAGGACAGTCTAAATCAGCCCAAAACAATCCTGAAAATATCAATCAAACTCGGTCAACGTTGGTCAAACAACTTTGAGTGCCTCGATTTCTATGCCCAGAAATGTAGCCTACCCAAACAAAATATTCCCCAAGAAAAACACAGTCAAACTCGGTCAACTGTTGCCCGATCAACGTTGGTCAAACCCTCCTGCAATTCGATCAATGCCCAAAACAGAAAATTGCAGATTGTTATTCGCATGTGTGGCGAGAGACGCTGCCCAAAAGTGCGTACACCAAATCAGATGAGAGGGAGAGATGTGTGGGAGATGAGTGTGTAAATGGGGTAGATGCTCCTTCTATTTATATGCAATGTTGAGGATGAATAGACGTGTCTTTTGGGCTTCTGAGCCTACATTAGATTGTTGGCCGACCTTGACAATTTGTCCATAATAGAAATAAATTCATAATCCCATTTATACATGTTAGAATGAGATGATATTTAGATCAGTCCTACTCCTCTTGGAAAGAGGAATCCAATAAAAATATCAGCTGCATCATATGAGTTGTCCAAGGTGGAGTTTGTCCCTAGTAGCCAAATTTAACAAGAAGGCAGAACAACTTCATCAGAAACAAGTTAGAGGCTAGATGTCATAGTGACTGTGCAGTCTAGCGCAGAGGGTGACGTAGAAGCTTTAGGAGGCCGAGTTTTCTATAGGCAAGTTGTGTCAAGATTGCTTGTGGAGGAAGAGTAAATTCCCTTCAATAATTTTGCCTAAATTTTCTTGTTGTGGATTGTCAGTTTCAAGCATCCAGATTGTACTCAGATTCTCACTGTTGTATAATAATAAAAACCCTCACTATTGCACTGATTTTCCCAAGTTGGGTTTTTCCAAGGACATTTGTCCAAAAATAATTATCTCATATTTTATGTGTGTGCTAGCATTTCTTAGTTTCCAGTGCATTATTTTTCCACGGTATTTTATTTGTGAAGGTTGCAGTCTATTTATTTCGATATTTGTCGTAGCAAATAAATTGTTAACTTAATTAACAATTAGGAGAAATAATACCAGTTGCTGCAATAGGATTCCATATTGGAAATTCCACAAGTATTGCATTCAAGAAATCGAAGCATCTCCCTATGGACTCTGATGATGAAGAACTTCTGGTGTTCAAACAAGAAGTTACTAGGGAAGAAGAAGAATCAAACCATGAAGATGAAGGTCCCTATGAACCAATACAATCTGTGGTAATTCCTAAAACTAGAAAAAGACCTAACTGGTTGAAGTCTACACTTCTAGATGCAGAAGGTCACGGAGCAGCTCAAGATACATTCAGGGAAAGCAAGAAGCCCAAATTATATTCTAGATATGCAGCCTACATGACAAAACTAATTGAAGCAAAGCCATCCAATTTTGAAGAAGTTGTTAATCACCAAGAATGGAAGGATACCATGAATGAAGAATATCAATCTATAATGAAGAATGGAGTTTGGGAGATTGTACCTAAGCCTAAAGACAAATTTGTGATAACTTCCAAGTGGCTCTACAAGATCAAACATGCAACAGATGGAAGTATTGACAAATAAAAGGTAAGATTTGTGGCTAGGGGCTTCTCTCAACAAGAAGGCATCAATTATGAAGAGACATTTACTCGAAGAACAAGGTATACAACTATTCGTTCGTTAGTCTCTTTGGCAGCATCGATGGGATGGAACATCCACCAAATGGATGTTAAGACTGCATTCCTAAATGGCACAATTGATGAGAAAGTCTATACAGAGAAACCCTTGGGATTTGAAGTTAAAGACAAAAAGGCATATGTTTGCAGATTGAAAAAGGCATTATATGGCCTCAAGCAAGCACCAAGGGCATGGTATGCTACGATGGATGCATACCTACAAAGATTAGGCTTCTCAAAGAGTTTTGCTGATCAAAACATTTATATTAAGGTTGTGAAGGGAGAGTCAGTAATCATTTTTCTGTATGTTGATGATCTTCTCTTGGCAGGCGTGGAAGGTCGAATTAAAGAATGTAAGAAGCAATTATCAGCAGAATTTGACATGAAAGATCCAGGGTTGATGCACTACTATTTGGGACTAGAAGTCTGGCAAGGACCTAATGAGATCTATCTAGGTCAAGGAAAGTATGTGATCAAGATGTTGAAGAGGTTTGACATGATGGATTGCAAACCAATGACAACCCTGATGATCACAAACTTGAAAAGACTAAGGTGTTTTGAATCAAGCCCTGTGGATCTTTCCAGGTATGGGCAATTGATTGGCTCACTGATGTACTTGGTGAATACTCGACCAAACATATGTTTTGCAGTAAATATTCTCAATCAATTCCAAGTGGAGCTAAAGCATGATCACGGGAAAACAGCAAAACATATACTGAGATACCTACAAGGAACAATCCACTACTGCATAAAATATGATAGGAGGATGATGTCCACTTGATTGGATATACAGATTCTGGCTGGGGAAGCAGTGATTAGGATGGAAGGAGCACAACAAGAGGATGTTTTAGTTTGGAATCCTCCATGATCTCATGGATGAGTAGAAAGCAAGATATAGTTGCTTTGAGTAGAGTTGAGGCTGAGTACATTGTAGCCTGTGAAGCAAAGAAGTTGTCTAGTTAAGGATGTTGCTAGCGGACCTATTTGAAGGACCAATGGACCCTACAATGATACATTATGATCACACCAATTATATATGATTGTCTAAAGACCCAGTATTTCATGGAAAGACAAAGCATATCAACAAGAAGTATCACTAATTCGGAATCTAGTACAAGATGTTGTGCTGCAACTACAGTATATCTCCACCGATGAGCAAGTAGCTGACATATTGACAAAATCTCTTCCTAATAAGAAGCTTGTATATTTGAAAAACAAGCTTGGTTTCATTGATGCATCCTCCCTGATTAAGAGGGAGAGATAGGCACATCATTCTTGTCTTCACTTGGAAAGACAGAATGGAGGATTGGGTAAACATCTGGCATCTGATACTCTTTGAGGATGTGGTAGGGCATCCAAGATAAGAGTAGTCATGGACTGATATTCTTTGAGGACTAGCTATCCAAGATAAGAATAGTCCAAAGAAGGTCATACTCTGTGAACACCCAGGTAGGGTGTGTACCTTGGGAGACAATGATGATGGTATCCTAAATCATTAGTCTTGCCAGCATTGTGCTTTGATCTTGTGGAGAGATAGAGTTGTTAGTCAAGGCCTTGCTATAAGACAATGTTGGTCGTTATGATGCTAAATAGATGGGTTACCAATCCAACTCTTCTTATGAGATCTCTTCAGATTGAAAATGTCCATGAACCATTTATGAATACCTCCCTAGTTAAGAGGGAGTGTTGAAAAATGTGTAACTAGGTTCCGTCTTCATAAATATGAAATGTACTTTTGATTCTTGTAAATTGTAAAATGAAAGAAAATTATTATTATTATTTTTGGAGCATGGGTTTCATGCTCAAGGTCTTTTATTTTATAGGTCAAGCACCCATTGAGTGCTTCTAGGATTGGTCCTAGGTCGAGAAGTCAAAAGAGTCATTGTCATAAGATGAAGACCCCATCGGGCACATTGTAACTTGTAAAGAAAATTATTTTTGTCCTTAAAAGTGTCAAAATACCCTTCAAGACCAAGTCGACCTGACAACTGGAAAGTCGACCTAATTTGAGGAGCAGCGTCCACCTTGAGAAGCCTATATAAAGGAGGAAACCCGACCTCCTTGGATCACATTCATCACTCACTCATTCAAGCGAAGGAGAAAGAAGAAGAAGGCAGCAAAGAAGGAAGAGAACGAAGGAGATTTGTCTTTGGGCTATTTCTCTCTCACATGTGCAAAGGCAGGCTAGGGTCTCTACAACAAATCTAGGGTTTTCTTCTACAGGTACGATCTTAAAGAAGGAAAGCAAAGAAGGCTAAGTGAAGGTCATAAGAAGCCATCCTCAAGCTCTAGAAGGAAGAGAAAGCCAAGCGAAGGTCTCAGGAAGTCTTGGGAGGCTAAAAGAAGCTCACACGTGTGGTAGCAACAACTATAGGAGGGCTGAAAATTTCAGGTCTGCAATGGATGCCGAAATTCAACAGCTGGGGGTTGAAGTTGTTCTACTGGAAGAGATTTGACTGGGTTTGACTTGGACAAGGAAAGCACATCATCTGGAAGGGTTGGACTTGGTCTTGGAGGGTATTGGTATTGGTTTAGAGGTCTTGGAATTCGTCTATTGAAGCATCTATAAAAAAGAGAAGAGATTTGCGGGCTTTCCTCTCAAGTGGAGAGGTTTTGGCCCTGGCTTGCAGCTTATATTTTATGTTCTTATTCTTCTTGTTTTTGGTAGTTGTTTGATGATATACAAACATAATAATAAGTAAAGAAGCTAATCAATAAGAAAAAGTAAAAAGAAATCACAAGCACTCATCAAGAAAAGAGAAATCACTCTAATCATTGCCCTATAGATTTCTCAACAGGTTCAACATCTTTGAGTATAATGATGAGAAGAGGGAGCAACTGTAGAAGCATGAGTTACCCCTTTCCTCATCTTGCTGTTCCACCCTTGTGGTGCGCATTTTATTTTAATGATTTGTATTTCTTTCTTGCATAGTTTAGGTGACCCGGCTTGCTTTATGTTTTCCAATACCCCTTAAAGATATAGCAGTTTATCATTCATCAGGTTTGGGACATTCATAAGTTCCTTTATTTAGATAGATCATGAAATGGTTAAGAACTAGGCGATGGCTAATGAGGGGCATTAAGCTCATGCTAGGCTTTTACCCACGCGTTTATATATGTCCCAACCATCTTTTGCATTTTTCATTTTCTTTCATTTGTGGCTTCATATGTTTTCATCATTCTTTCAGTTGCATCAACCTCTTAGGGAAATTTTCAAAGCCTGACTTAGAGATGAGGATATTACGTGCTAGTCACAAATGTCCAATTACAATCAACCCAAAGAATGGAAGTGAATATAAGGGAGAAATGGAAAGTGGTAAGTATGGATTACCTTGAGCATGCTATATTAATCAATGCCCCCTATTCATGCCCCTCCTAATAGTAGGAGAAAATGGCCCCAAGGGAGGTCACACTAGGCTAGGGGAAAAGGATAATCTCTCAGGTGAAGTATGGGAACAAGGGTACAATCGAAGGCAGTCAATCCTCGAACTTGGCCTGTGATCCATATTAGTGTGCCCCAAAAATTAAATGAAAGCACATGATTATAGAAATGGGTAATGTACCTTCCAATAAATGACCCACTCTCCTTCAAGAAGTATACTAGATGGAAGAGAGCACTCATTGGAACATAGTTGGAGAGCTTTGAACTTGAAGTATAGCTATCTGTGTATCATCACAGGGTTGTTGGCTGGCTATAGCTGACCAATGGGGAGAGAAATTTTCTCCTAGGAGTTACCATTTTTGGTGGGTAATAAAGAGCATTTAGTGATAAATAAAGATTCCCTAATCTTAACTTCAGAAGTTATATGTAGCATGACAAATCAAGCTATTAGTTGTGAAAATACATAGCATTGTAGAAGAGACCAGACAATAGCCTAAATTAGTGGATCTTGCAAGAGATTCACTCCCATGTCGTTAGGAGATTGTTCTAATCTTGACAATCTCATTAATTGTGGTTGCTACCTACAACTCCAATAAATCGGGGTCCTAGTAAACTATTTCTACATCCAGCTTGTTCATCTATTGGATTCATTTTAATGATGTCCAATATCAATGTTAAATCTCTACAGAAACAAAGGATTCAGATGTGCTTTACACTTGTCCAAATGGTGATAAGGCATGACACACATCACATTCCCAAAGATTTAATGTGTAGAAGGATCCCACATGTGTTTACAAAATTTATGATTTAGATTAGGATTTTCAAAAATTTCACCATACGCTCATAAATTGGCCAAATACAAGACGAATATCCGATTCACAGCATTCTTGTATAACCTTCTAGATGATAACATAGTGGCAGATAAGAACAGACGGACATGCACAATAACCAGGAAATTTGCATCTTTGGGAAATTTCAAAGGGAACTATTTATAAAACTCCCTTGAATCATAAGAGCAACTTATAAAACAGAATCAGAATAGCAACTCCCTATCTTCTGTTGGAAGAATCCATATTATAAAACGCATGATACAAAATCAGAAATGCATAAGAAGGTTTTCTCTCTTTTATCTCAGCTCTACCAACTTGCTAGACTATGTTTCTATAATAAAAACAAATAGCTCCAACAAAGTCTTCTTTTCAAGTAGTCACTGCACCAAAGAAAAATATCTTCAAATTTAAATGCAACTGAAATGATCAATGCATTAACCTGTCACCTTAAATCGGAGGCACCTCGAATGACATGGTAGTTTGTCACAATATGCCCTTTACCATCCCAAATAAATCCAGATCCAGAACCTTGGGGAACCTCTAAAACATCCAATGTAAACGCATCTTGCCTGCAAAGAAATGAAAAACATTGTCTCTATCCTTCATTTAACTTAAATTTAAGAAACCAGCAAATATGTCCACAATAGTGAAACCCCTCTTAAAATCCCATCTTTTCTAGAATATAAACAATGTGCTATACCGAGCTTAAGCTGCCCTGAGACACAGAAAGTTTGCATACATGAGGTTGTAGAGAGTTGCATCTCTGTTAAAAATGCCTGGAAGACAGCATATTTAATTGGAGATCGCAGAACTAAGAACAGTTGAGCACATATGCAACATGATGCAAAGTTTTCCTATATGATCTCAGGAACTACTAGACATGATGAGACAGAAAACATAATGAGCCAGGCATCAATACAAAAAAGAAATGGGATTTACTTGAAAGAAATATCAAAGGAAGTCGGCATTGTGTGAATGATGACAGTAAATTTTTCTTTTTAATAAAGTGAATATTATATTTCATTTACATGGGGAGGGAGGCTTAACTAGTGTTTCATGCACCTACTCTTGAAGTCCACTCCAGATGAGCAAATCCAAAGTGCACTCCCTCACTGATTCTGTCCATTTATAGAATCACAAGTCTTTTTTAAAAATAATGCTCCCTGCCAAAGTAGAAGCATCATCCAAACCACACTCCTGAGTTGATTCCATTGCACTCCTCAAATGTTTCCCAAGCACTTCCAATCCTAACAAAATGCTCCTTGCAATGCTCCAATCAATACTTTGAAGGATGCCATGCTGATACCATTTAGACACCCTTTTTATTAATATTTTTATGTGATGTGGGGCACAAGGGAAGGGTTTACAACTTTACGGACATATAGAAACAGATAACTCTATTTCACTTCATTTGCTCTCATCCAATCATTTACTTCACTCATCTTCGCTAGGGCTTTGAGTGGGCACCTTGTTGATTTTGAGTGGAGTAGATTTGTGAGAACTTGGAGGGTACACTGAGCGTTGCCATAGTGACATTCAACTATTGTTAGAGAGATGAAGAGGTAAGCAGTAATCCCATTAACTCTTGATATTTTCTACCCTTTGTGTTCTTTGATTTTGTATTTGTTCAATCTCAAATGTTCTCTTCTACCTTTCCCCATTTCTTTCTCTCTCATTCTATTGCAGGCTTTCCTCAATGTAATATCCTATTTTTTGTTTTCCCTTATGATGCGGTTAGCATGCATTTCCAGGGATTAAAAGTGACTTTAATTAGTCAATTTATTGAATAAAAGAGGGGGAAATGCTTAATTGGAGAAAAAGGCCAAAAAAAGGGAAAAGTGACATAAAATAAAATAAAAAGTCACTTAATTTAAATAAAAGGGAGAAGTTTCTACAGTGGAAATAAAATAATAAAATAAAAGTGCTTCTAGAAGGCTGGAGAGAGATCCATCAATTCTTTAAAAGGAGGGGAAGCAAGTCATTTGGGATCATCTGAGATTTGGGTATTTTTCTTGGAGAGTTCTTTGAAGAACTTGGTTTTTAGGTTCGGAGAGCCCTAGAATGAAAACCCTCGGGTTTCTTGATATGTTGGATGAAATCCTAACTCAATGTTGTGGAGATTTCAACCAGAAATCTCATTGGGCTTCATCGATGTCAATTGGTAAGCAAATCTGGAGCAGATTTGTGGATTGAAGTAGGGATCACTCAGATCTCCAATTTGGGCTCATTTCCAGTTGCAGTTTTTGTTGATTTGGGGTAGCATCAGATGTGCTCTAGGCCTCCAATTTTGCAGGGAGGCTTGGGCACATGCATTCCAAAGAACCCAAAAACCGTTTTGGAAATTCCACCCAGAGACAATTTTATTAAAATAATTAATATTTTTAATGGGATTCCTACGTCTAAACTTCGGAAAATTAAAATATTAATCTAATTGTGGGTGAAACTTCTAGACAAAGACGGAAATCTAGTCAAAACGATTTGAGCCTTTGATTAGGAATTAATCTGGGTCGTTAGTTGTCCAACAAGAAGATATAAGAAGGGGTTTGAGAGTCATTTGGAAAAGACAACAAGAGAGATCAAGAAATCGATTTTCTGAAGTGAGAAGTTCTCAAAAAGAAAATTCGATTGAGGAGATTTCTTGCATCAGAGGGGCAGGGATAGCTTCCGAAGATAGAGTGATTTTTTCAACCGGAGAATCATCAGCAGAGAGAGGCAAAGAGTAATCTAGCAGTGGCAGCGCTAAGCCAGAGGGACTAAGGCAAAGCCACACAAAGGTAGCACAGAAACCAGTGAGGTGTTTGCAGCGGTGAGAATTTTTGAAGAAATTTTCAAGATGATCCGATGATCAAATTTTAACTTGAAAATGAAAGTGCCCAGAAAGTTTTGAAACTAGCGTCAAATCGAAGTGTTCGTCGTTCTGAATCCAACAATGTTCATTTCACCCCAATCCGACATCGTATGTTCAAGTTATCGCATTCAAATTGTTTGGCCCAACAGCTAAAAAACGAGCAAGTTTGCTAACAAGGAAACCGACTAGGCTACCGTACTGCTGACATCATCAGGCCTGTTGTCGCACAGATTGTCTGGGCAGTGCGACAACGCTCAAACCAGGGGCTCGTCACCCTGATCCCCAATCTCTCCGTTTAAGCCGTCTCCCGAGGCTAAGAGGGGTAGACCCTATGTGATAAAGGAAGACCAACTATGGACCGGTTGGGTTGGGAGACACAGCAAAGCAATTTAGCAACTGATTGATTTTAGAAATTAATGTACCAGTGCCTTATGGAGTTAATGATTAAATGATTATTTATTAAATGTTGCAGAAATATGAACCTTGTAAAACAGTCATTTATCATCAAATAACCCAAGCGATACAAGCTATTTAATAAACTCACAATGCTTTAAAAAATGATCCAGCAATTAAATTTATAAAGATTGAATAATTAAACCACGAAATTTAAATGCTAACTAGCTCACAAAAGTTTTCAACACTTTTCAATAGTTAATCTTTAAATAAACATTTAAGCGCATTTAGCTACAGAGAAGTGGAACATAGATACCACAAAAGACACCAAAACAATTTTCAATTTTTGGTTAAATTTTTCAAAAAAAAAAAAAAAAATTTATGTATTTTTATATTTTTTAAATATTTGTGATTTTTTAGGATTTTTAAATTATTTATTTATTTTTTTTTTTTTTTAACTTTCGATTTATGAAATCAAAACAAAACTAAAAAAAATCAATACCTAGTCTACATACATAAAATGAAACAATATGAAATCTAAATTCTAAATAAGAAAAATTAAATCAAAATCGAAAATAAAAATCAAATTGTAAATAAAGTTAAACCTATAATCAAAACTTACCATGCGTATCAACATGAAAAAAAAAACCTAACCCGTCATAAAAAAATCGAAATTTATAATGCGTGATCCCACATCGTATCGTTTCATTGTTTTTTGCATTGTGCGTGGGCGTGTGCAGGTCCGCAGAAGGAAAAAGGAAGAGCAGGACGGGGGTTCGATGGAAGGCGTTGAAGGTTCTGACAACAACGATGAGCAAGCTATAGCAGCGAAATGGAAGAAGGATGCAGGTGACAACTGCGTGAAGGACAATGGCAGTGGAAATGAAAGAAGAAGGCGGAGGGATGCATGAACAAGGCGGCAAGTCGAGGGAGGATCTGTGGATTTGACTACGTGAGGACTCTACTGCAGGTTGAGGATGGGAGAAATACGGTGAGGCTGACAACACGAGGAAATGAGTGTTGGGCAATGTCGGGAAGGGTGAGGAATGGCCAGCGTAGGTAGAGAAAATGTGTGAAGGTTGGACACACAGGGAGAATGGCAGCTCGATGGTGGAGGGTTCGGCGCAAGACTACCAGGTTTTGGCAACGCAACGTGAAGAACGAGCTAGATAACTGGAGCCACGCAGGGATATGGATGGCTGCAGGCAGATGAGGGAGTCACATGGAGAGGTGAAACAGCGATCACCCAACCTGCCTTTAAAAAAAATTCGAAAAAAAATTCTATGAAGTGAAACCCCAGGATGCCACAGCGTAAAAAAAAAATTCAAAAATTCCTGTCAAAATGAAATCCTAGGCAGCAAACAGATAGCGTAGAAGAAACCCTCGAATTTATTCAGAAAACCTGAAAACCCTTTTGAAGAATATCCCTGCAAAAATGATGTTGAGGCCAGATCTTACCCTCCAGGGCCTAGATCTAACTTCAAACAAAAAAATCTCCTCTTCAGTCCTGCAACCTGCAATAGCAAAACAAAATACCCAAATATGTGCAAAGATGAAACTGAAAACCCTAAAAATCAGCGAAATAATTACAGTAATTACAAACTGAAGGCTCTAAGCAGCCAGATTTATCGTTATGCCACAGAAATATTTTCACAATTTTAAATTTATTGTGAGGTGCTTCAGAAAACCCTTCGTGCATTCATCAAAAAATTTCAAATGATAAGCCCGGGATTAAAACTGGTTGGGCTCTTTCAAAAAACGCAATCCAAGAGTTGGTTGGTTCAGCCGAGAACTTCCCCTAACGCTCGGTAAACTTAAAATTAAAGATATCCTGCACAACTTAAATCAACCATTAACATAGAGGGAAAAAACAACGGCGAAATTCAGATCAAATGGAGATACCTGCCATTATATTCAGAAATTAAACTATCATTCAAACCCCAGAGATCAGACAAGATACCTGTGCCTAAATCAATCTTCATCAAGCCATCATCAATGGCTGAAAATAAAATTATGCAAAAAATAAAACATCTTACAGCACTTCCAGAAGAGTAACACCAGCAAGATTTCAACCCCAAAGTCTTTCTTTACTACACAAAAATGACTACAAGAGAGCTTTCTTTAGCACACGACTCTAAGATCGAATGATCTCAAATGACCCCTGACACCCTATTTAAAGAAAAAATTCCCAACGGCTAGTTCGAGTGATCCATGTGAAAATGATCTCGACCATCGATGAGAACCAAAATCTCTTTTAATCTCATCCGTCGAAATTTCAAATGCATTTTAATATATTAAAATCTTGCATTTATTTCCTCAAAACTCTGACTTATTATTACTTTATTATTTTATTTTATTTTTCAATTTTTTTATTTTTTTTAATTTATTTTTAAATTTTATTTTATTTATAATTTTTATTTTTTAGTTATTTTTATAATTATTTTTTATTATTTTTATTTTTTATTTTTGGATCCTCGAACTTAGCCTTTGGAAAAATCACCTAGGACATAGGACTTAAGAGGGGATAAAATATTTTCTAACCCTCAAGACACTTTACATCATGACTTTACAATTTTACATCTCAAGGGGGAAAACCCATTTGACATAGAGCCCCATAGACCACCCAATTCTGCGACAAATATAATCTAGCAGATCAAGCAATTTGTAATAACCTAACCAAATAGTTAGAATCATTTCCAAATTACTTTTACATAGAATCGAAGTACACTAGAATTCCCCTAAGATTCCAATGACAAAATCCATTCCGGCTTTGGGGTTAGGCTAAAGGAAAAATCTGCCGATCATGGATCGGTGAGACAAAAAACCTTCCGAAACGTAGATTATCACTAGAAAATTAGGTTTGCCTAGGCAATTTACATACATGACTCAACTCTGCTAAGATTATTTACAATTTACACATGTAGACTGGGTTTACAACATAACATGATCGGGTTGATGATGAAAGTTGAATGGCACGGATACGACAATCGAGCGCTACCCTTTTGCGAAAAAAGGGTGTACTACTATGGGTAGTTGACACGTAGTGGTCAACAAGACTCATTGTGTAGGTACAGACTAATGAGGTTCTACGGTCTACCAAGTGGCCACCTTGTATTGGTCAAATTGTCGCAATTTGATTGGTTCATGATTTTTTTGGTGGCCCAACTAGAGGCCACCCACATGGCACCGCACAATTAGCCAAAATTATGGTAGGGGTCTTATAGCCTGGGTAGGGCTCGAACCCCCGACCTCTAGTCCACTAACGCAATGCTCTACCGGTCCACCTAAGCGGTGGTACTTAACACCATAGGGCTCCAACACATTTTAAATTTAACATGGCATAATTTTGGAGGGGTCGAATGATCTGCCCCGACCCTCGATCACCGCATTGCATACAACCCTAGGCAAAAAAGTTAAGGTGTTGGGGACCTTAGCCCGGCCCCTAGTCACAGGTTTCCCAGAAGACTGTTGGCACTAAATAGAAGGCGCCAACAGTGGAGGGGGCTTCTAACTAGCACATGGCTTCGGTCGCATGTTACCTGCAAAGAGCCTAAGGCAGAGTCCAGAAGGCACTAGGCAGAGGGCGCAGCGGTAAGCTCCAGGCTCTAGGCATAACGCGCCCACATGACCGCGACAATTGAAATGAGGGAGCTCTGACAGAAAGGGCAAATCTTTGGCCCGGCCCTCGGCCCCGTGGGTATTAATATGACATCGACCCGGAAATTAAGGGGCCAAGGACAAAGGGGGCGGGTGGTTAGCCCCAGCCGCATGGCCGATGTGACCACAATTTTCGTGCTAAAGGGTTATTAGGCAATTTAACTGTCCAACAAAATGCTCCTTTAGCGGGCGAATTTTTCGTCTCCGCAGCCAAAAACAGGGGGAATTTGTGGGACAGTTAGACTGTTAGTCTGATTTGTAGGACAGATAATAGAGAAACTAAAGAGAGAGCTTGTGGACGACATAACTTGGATATTTTTTGGCCTTTTGGAGCTCAAGAATAGTCTATCTAGGGGTTTTTGGACATTCTAGATCCAATGGTGACCTCTATTTGCTTATTAGAGCACATCTGAAGAGACATTTTGCAGGTTCAAGTCCATGGATGTATGGATCAATCAGTGTTTTAGAGCAGTTCATGAAGGTGTTTGAGCATGGAGAAAGCCTTGTAGGGTTTTTCTTACCTTCAGATGTTTACTACTGCAGTTGTTACTAGCAGAGTCCACCTCATCTATTCTTTTCACACTATGTCTTGTTGAGGAAAGCTTTCTTTTGTATTTCAATGTGGAATTGGAGTACTTGTATACTAATGTATCTCATTTTCAGATGGAGTACTGCGTCTTTGTAGGAGACACCTTTTAATATTTATTTTTGATGGTTTCATGATTGGCTGCAAGTTGTCATGATGTTTATAGTGAGAGTTCTATGCAGGAGAACATTTCCTTGAAGAGAAAACTAGCCACTTGTTTTATCAGCAAACTTTATGTACTATTTTTCACTTAATATATGGGGCAATCTAGCTATGTTGGCATGCCCGAAGATGATGTAGCCCAGGAAGGGTGAACTCCATCACCAAATTCTTTGTTGTTACTCTTCATGAATGTTTGTATGAGTTAAATGATGAGATGTTGCTTATGTTTGAAGTTTACATGAAAAACTAACTCATAACTTGAAGAGACCTTTGAAAACCTATTTTTCATAAGACCCATTTTTCCTTGCAAAACCTCAAGAGAACGATCATGTTTTATGAAGGAGAACTTCTCCAATTTCAAATCAAATTGGTATTAGAACAAGGCTTGACCAAGTTGCAAGAATGGGGAAGAAGGGTCTCCAAGAGCTCGAGGAGATGAATTTGTCTCTTCGAATGGAGAACATTGAATTGAGAGGAATGCTAGAAATTGTTGAAGAGGAGAATAGGCATATACACCATCAGTTGTAACACGTGCTTGAGGAACAAGTTGTTGAAAGTTCCACTCCAATGACAGTAAAGGAAACCTCCAAAATGAAGCCAATATGTGGGCATGGTTCAAATAGAGGTTATGGACCTTATGAACAAAATCATGCATGTGCATTCTATAAGCATCTCATGGATTCTCATCATATGTTGGTTGGTAACAATGGGTGGCTAGAGTCATCTACAAAGTTGCCATCATCATCTGAAGCAAAAAAGGTGGATGGCAAGTTCAAGGAGGTAATAAGCATCTCAAGTTCAAATCCTTCTGTTTATGTTCATAACAACTCTTTTGCAGCATTTTAACAACATACTAGAGGCATTGGTATGAAGTTGCTCTCTAAAATGGGTTATAAAGGAGGAGGCCTTGGCATCAATGGCCAAGGGATCACTAATCCAATCATGGTACAAGAGAGACCAAAATATTAAGGATTGGGATATGGTAAAAGAGAGTTTGGAGAATGCTCTAAATGGTTTGAGGAAAATCAGTCATCAAAGGATGATATGTCACACCAATATGTTGGTGACAATGTACATTTGTCTCCTAAGAGAGATGAATGCTTTAAAGGATCTTGCATGTCATCGTCCACTCCACATCATCAAAGTTGCAGCCCAATGGAAAGGTATAAATCTCATGGGTGTTTTCCAAATGATGGTAATTTTGACTATTTATTGAACATATATCCTTGCACTTTCTGTGATGCATTTGACCATTGTGTGGTTGTTTGTGAGCAATGCATGGTAATGGTCCAAAGAATGGATCAGATTCTTAGCATCAAGCATGATGAATCTCCTTCACAGTTGAGGACTTCCTTGTCGACAAGCAAGAGAAAGTACTTTTGTACCCATTGCAAGATGCATGGTCATGGGAATGATCGATGTTGGAAACTACATCTAGAGCTTCATTTCGAGAAGGAAAAAGAGATTATGCAAGCCAATGCACGGGAAGCAAGAGGTGGCAAAGAGGACTCGCAGCATTCCAAAGGAAACCTTCAAGGCAAAGTTGATGCAAAAAGAGAACCCATAAGCCTAGCAGAGGCAAAGATTGGGTAGATTGTTTGTATAGTTTGTTTTTGCTTTGTAAATTGTAAAAGCTTGTTGTTGTTTACCTGTCTTGGGTACTTTTGTAAAGTGAACAAGAATAATCACTATGAACACCAAGTATGTGTTTTTCATTGACATGTTATGTAGTTGGCTTCTTTATAAGTCCAAATGTTGAGGACTTTTGGAATGTACAATGTTTGTCGCCAAGTTTGTCTATAGTTTGTCATGTACTCACCAATGCAAGTGTTCAAGATGAAACATGTTGTGAATAGAATATTTGTTTAAGATTGTACAAGATGACTATGTTTTTGTATGCAAAGCCAATGGTGTCATTGAATTTTTGCAACAGTGTACTTTTGTGTACAAGCTCAGTTTGAGGACAGTAAAGCAAGTTTGTATTGCTTTTGATTTCCAAGATGGAAAGTCAAGTTTGTCTTCAACAATTGAACTTGAAGATGTTGTTTGAGCCGTGAAAGATGGGTTTAAAGAGAATGTTCAGATTCCACTCATCAGTGTTTTTGTTCCTGCACCAGCGATAAGAATTTTGGCTCAATCCTTAATAGGAAAGTAGGTCTTCACGAAAAAGATAGGTGAAGTGCCTTGATTGGAGCCTAAAGGAAACCAGATGAAAACAAAGCAATATGGATTGAGTTTTTAGTTAATTTTGAGTTTCAACCTCATTTTATTTACTAGGAGAAGTAAACTTTTGGAGTTCAAAAGTTCGTAGTGAGGAGGTATGATCCAGTGATCAAATTTTAGCTCAAAAATGGAAGTGCCCAAAAAGTTTTAAAATCGGCATCAAGTCGAAATGTTGATTGTTCTGAAACCAACGACGTTAGTTTCACCTCAATTCGACATTGAATTGCACAAGTTATCGTGTCGTAATTGTTTAGCAGATTCGTTGACTGGGCAGTTGAATGGGCTACCTTACTGTTGACATCATCAAGCCCATTGTGCAGGTATGGACTAATGAGGTTCTACCAAGTGGCAGCCTCGTATTGGTCGAATTCTCGCAGTTTGAATGGTTCGTGATTTTTGTGGTAGACCAATTAGGGTGTGCCACGTGGCCCAACTAGAGGCCACCACGTGGCACCCCACAGTTGGCCAAAATTATGTTAGGGGTCGGATAGCCTAGGCTAGGCTCAAACCCCCAACCTCTGGTCCACTAATGCAACGCTCTAAAGTTCTACCTAAGCCATGATTCTTAACACCATATGGCTTCGACGCCTTTAAAAATTTAACTTGGCACAATTTTTGAGGGGTCAACGGTCAGCCCCGGTCCCCAGTCACCGCACTGTATACAACCCAGGGCGCAAAGGTTAAGAGGCTCAGGACCTTAACCCGGCCCCTGGTCACAAGTTTCCCACAAGACCGCCAACACTAACCGAAAGGCTCCAACAACGGAGGGGGCTTCAAACTAGCCCATGGCCTCTGTCACATGTTACTTGCACAGGACCTTAGGGGGAGTCCGTATGGCACTAGGCGGAGGGCGCGACGGTAAGCTCTAGGCTCTAGGAGTATGACACCCACATGACCGCAACAGTTGAAGCGAGGGAACTCCGACAAAAAGGGTGGGTCATTGGCCCGGCCCTCAGCCCTGTGGGTATTAATATGACCACGACCCGGAGGTTAAGGGGCCAAGGCAGGTGGAGGCAGCCGGTTAGCCTCGGCCCCTAACCGCATTGCCCATGTGGCCACAATTTCCACGCTAAAGGGTTATTGGGCAATTTACTTTTCAACCAAAATGCACCTTTAGCAGACGAATTTGTCACCTCCGCAACAGAAAACAGGGCGAATTTGTAGGACAATTAGACTGTTAGTCCGATTTGTAGGACGGATAACAAAGAAACTAAAGACAAAGTTTGTGGAACCCATAACTTGAAGAGTTTTTGGCTTTTTGGAGCTCAAGAAGAGTCTATCTAGGGGTTTTTGGACATTCTAGATCCAATGGTGACCTCTATTTGCTTATTAGAGCACATCTGAAGAGACTTTTTGCAGCTTCAAGTCCATGGATATATGGATCAATTAGTGTTTTGGAGGAGTTCTTGAAGGTGTTTGAGCATGGAGAAGGCCTTGTAGGGGTTTTCTTACCTTCAGATGTTTACTTCACCAGCTGTTACTTGCAAGGTTCAACTCATCTATTCTTTTCTCACTTTGTCTTGTTGAGGAAAGCTTTCTTTTGTATTTCAATGTGGAATTGAAGTACTTGTATGCTCATGTATGCTCATTTTCAAATGGAGTATTGGATCTTTGTACGAGACACCTTTTATTGCTGATGGTTTCATGACTGACCGCAGGTTGTCATGATGTTTATAGTTCGAGTTCTTTGCAGGAGAACGTTTCCTTGAAGGGGAAACAAACCACTTGTTTTATCAGCAAACTCTATGTACTCTTTTTCACTGAATATATGGGGCGGTCTAACTATGTTGCCAAGCCCAAAGATGTAGCCCAAGAGGGGTGAAACCCGTCAGCAAATTCATTGTTGTTGCTCTTCATGAATGCCTGTATGAGTTAAATGATGAGATGTTGGTTATGTTTCAAGTTTACATGAAAAACTAATTTGTAACTTGAGATATTTGAAAACCTATTTGTCACAAGACCCATTTTTCCTTGCAAAGCGTCAAGAGAATGATCACTTTTTTGGAAGGAGATGTTTTCCTCCAATTTCAAATCAAATTGGTATCAGATCAAGGCTTGACCAAGTTGCAAGAATGGATAAGAAGGGTCTCCAATAGCTAAAGGAGATGAATTTGTCTCTTCGAATGAAGAACATTGAATTGAGAAGAATGCTAGAAATTAATGAAGAGGAGAAGAGGCATATGCGCCTTTAGTTGCAACATGTGCTTGAGGAACAAGTTGTTGAAAGTTCCACTCCAGTGACAGTAAAGGAAATCTCCAAAGTGAAGCCAATATGTGGGCATGGTTCAAACAGAGGTTATGGACCTTATGAGGAAAATGATGCATGTGCATTTTGCAAGCATCTCATGGATTCTCATCATATGTCGGTTGGTAACAGTGGGTGGCTAGAGACATCTACAAAATTGCCATCATGATCTGAAGCAAAAAATGTGGATGGCAAGTTCAAGGAGGTAATAAGCATCTCAAGTTAAAATCCTTTTGTTTATCTTCATAACAACTCTTTTGCAGCATTTTAACAACATACTAGAGGCATTGGTATGAATCTTCTATCTAAAGTGGGTTATGAAGGAGGAGGCCTCAGCATCAATGGCCAAGGGATCACCAATCTGTACAAGAGAGACCAAAATATCAAGGATTGGGATATGGTCAAAGAGAGTTTGGAGAATGATCCAAACGGTTTGAGGCAAATCAGTCATCAGAGGATGATATGTCACACCAAGATGTTGATGACAATGTTCATTTGTCTCCTAAGAAAGATGAATTCTTTAACGGACCTTGCATGTCATCGTCCACTCCACATTGTCAAAGTTGCAGCCCAATGAAAAGGTATAAATCTCATGGGTGTTTTCCAAATGATGGTAATTTTGACTATTTGTGGAACATCTATCCTTAAACTTTATGTGATGAATTTGACCATTGTGAGGTTGTTTGTGAGCAATGCATGGTAATGGTCAAAAGAATGAATCAGATTCTCGGCATCAAGCATGATGAATCTCCTTCATAGTTGAGGACTTCCTAGTCGGCAACCAACAGAAAATACTTTTGTACCCATTGCAAGATGCATGGACATGGGAATGGTCAATGTTGGAAACTACATCCAGAGCTTCGTTCCAAGAAGGGAAAAGAGATTATGCAAGCTAATGCAAGGGAAGCAAGAGGTGGAAAAGAGGACTTGTACGTTCCTAAGGCAACCTTTAAGGCAAAGTTGATGCAAAAAGAAACCCATAAGCCTAACAGAGGAAAAGATTGGGTAGACTGTTTGTATAGTTTGTTTTTGCTTTGTAAATTGTAAAATCTTCTTGTTGTTTAACTGCTTTGGGTACTCTTGTAAAGTGAACAAGAATAATCACTATGAACAAGAAGTATGTGTTTTTCATTGACATGTTATGTAGTTGGCTTGTTTATAAGTCCAAATGTTGAGGACTCTTGTAATGTACAATGCTTGTCCTCCAAGTTTGTCTACAGTTTGTCATGTACTCATCGATGCAAGTGTTCGAGATGAAACTTGTTGTGAATAGAATATTTTTTTAAGATTGTACAAGATGAATATGTTTTTGTACGCAAAGCCAATGGTGTCATTGAATTTTTGCAACAGTGTACTTTTGTGTACAAGCTCAGTTTGAGGACATTAAAGCAAGTTTTTATTGCTTCTGAGTGCCAAGATGGAAAGTCAAGTTTGTCTTCAACAATTGAACTTCAAGATGTTGTTTGAGCCGTGAAAGATGGGTTTAAAGAGAATGTTCAGATTCCACTCATCAGTGTTTTTGTTCCTGCATCAGCGATAAGAATTTTGGCTCAATTATTAACAGGACAGTAGGTCTTCACAAAGAAGATAGGTGAAGTGCCTTGATTGGAGCCTAAAGAGTACCAATTGAAAACAGAGCAATATGGATTGAGTTTTTTGTTAATTTTGAGTTTTAGCCTCATTTTATTTACTAGGAGAAGTAAACTTTTGGAGTTCAAAAGTTCCTAGTGGTGAGGTATGATCTAGTGACCAAATTTTAGCTCAAAAATGAGGGTGCCCAAAAAGTTTTGAAGCCAGCGTCAAGTCAAAGTGTTCATCGTTCTGAATCAAACGACGTTTGTTTCACCTCAATCCGACATCGTATGCTCAAGTTATCGCGTTTTGATCATTTAGCCCAATAGCGGAAAAATGAGCAGGTTTGTTGACCCCGGTAACTGGGCTACCGTACTGCTGACATTATCAGGCCCATTGTGCAGGTACAAACTAATGACGTTCTGCCAAGTGGCAGCCTCATATTGGTCGAATTGTTGCAGTTTGATTAGCTCATGATTTTTGTGGTGGACCAATTAGGGTGTGCCACGTGGCCTAACCAGAGGCCCCGCCATGTGGCACCCCACAATTGGCCAAAATTATGGTAGGGTTCGGATTACCTAGGCTAGGCTCAAACCCCAGACCTCTGGTCAACTAACGCAACGCTCTACAGGTCCGCCTAAGCCATGGTTCTTAACACCATAGGGCTTCAACGCCTTTTAAATTTTAACTTGGCGCAATTTTGGAGGGGTCAGCAGTCAACCCCAGTCCCTGGTCACCGCACCACATACAACCCAACGTGCAAAGGTTAAGAGGCTCGGGACCTTAGCCCAGCCCCTAGTCACAGGTTTCCCACAAGAACGTCGGCACTAATCGGAAGGTGCCAACAGCAAAGGGGGCTTCAGAATAGCCCATGGCCTCCGTCGCATGTTACTTGCACAAGACCTCATACAAAGTCCAGAAGGCACTAGGTGGAGAGCGCAGTGATAAGCACCACGCTCTAGGAGTATGGTGCCCACATGACCGCGACAATTGAAGCGAGGGAGCTCCAACGAAAAGGGTGGGTCGTTGGCCTAGCGCTCAACCCCGTGGGCATTAATATGACGACAACCCGCAGGTTAAGGGTCCAAGGTAGGTGGTGGCGGCCGATTAGCCTCATCCACTGGCCACATGGCCCATGTGGCTACAATTTCTGCGCTAAAGGATTATTGGGCAATTTAATTTTCAACAAAAATGCACCTTCGGCAGGCGAATTTGTAGCCTCCGCAACGGAAAAACTAGGCAAATTTGTACGGCAATTAGTCTATTAGTCCGATTTGTAGGACGAAGAACAAAGAAACTAAAGAGAGTGCTTGTGGAAGCCATAACTTGGATATTTTTTGGCCTTTTGGAGCTCAATAAGAGTCTATCTAGAGGTTTTTGGACATGATAGATCCAATGGTGATCTCTATTTGCTTATTAGAGCACATATGAAGAGACATTTTGCATGTTCACGTCCATGAATGTATGGATCAATCAGTGTTTTGGAGCAGTTCTTCTAGGTATTTGAGTATGGAGAAGGCCTTATAGGGGTTTTCTTACCTTCATATGTTTACTATAGCAGTCGTTATTTGCATAGTTCAGCTCATCTATTCTTTTCTCACTATGTCTTGTTGAGGAAAGCTTTCTTTTGTATTTAAATGTGGAATTGAAGTACTTGTATGCTCATGTACGCTCATTTTCAGATGAAGTACTAGGTCTTTGTAGGAGACACCTTTTATTGCTAATGGTTTCATGATTGACTGTAGGTTGTCATGATGTTTATGGTGAGAGTTCTTTGTAGGAGAACATTTCCTTGAATGGGAAACTAGCCACTTGTTTTATCAGCAAACTTTATGTACTATTTTTCACTGAATATATGGAGCAGTCTAGCTATGTTGGCAGGCCCGGAGATGTAGCCCAGGAGCCGTGAACTCCATCACCAAATTCTTTGTCATTTCTCTTCAATTCATCAATTCCTGTTGAGGAATGCTTTCTTTTGTATTTCAATGTGGAATTGAAGTACTTGTATGCTCATGTATGCTCATTTTCAGATGGAGTACTAGATCTTTGTATGAGACACCTTTTATTGCTGATGGTTCCATGACTAACCACAAGTTGTCATGATGTTTGTAGTGCGAGTTCTTTGCAGGAGAACGTTTCCTTGAAGGGGAAACTAACCACTTGTTTTATCAACAA
This sequence comes from Pinus taeda, assembly GCA_000404065.3. Lineage (NCBI taxonomy): Eukaryota > Viridiplantae > Streptophyta > Pinopsida > Pinales > Pinaceae > Pinus > Pinus taeda. Next base: position 43,766 of record APFE030644629.1, on the reverse strand, counting down.
ACTTTATGTACTCTTTTTCACTGAATATATGGGGCAGTCTAGCTATGTTTCTAGGCCTGAAGATGTAGCCCAAGAGGGGCAAAATCCGTCAGCAAATTCTTTGTTGCTGCTCTTCATGAATGCCTATATGAGTTAAATGATGAGATGTTGGTTATGTTTTAAGTTTACATGAAAAGCTAACTCATAACTTGAAGAGACCTTTGAAAACCTATTTGTCGTAAGACCCATTTTTCATTGCAAAGTGTCAAGATAATCATCGCTTTTTAGGAAAGGAGTAGTTTTCCTCCAATTTCAGATCAAATTGGTATCAGAACAAGGCTTGACCAAGTTGCAGGAATGGGAAAGAAGGGTCTCCAATAGCTAAAGGAGATGAATTTATCTCTTCGAATGGAGAACATTGAATTGAGAAGAATGCTAGAAATTGTTGAAGAGCAGAAGAGGCATATGCACCTTTAGTTGCAACATGTGCTTGAGGAACAAGTTGTTGAAAATTCCACTCCAGTGACAATAAAGAAAACCTCCAAAATGAAGCCAATATGTGGGCATGGTTCAAACAGAGGTTATGGACCTTATGAGGAAAATGATGCATGTGCACTTTGTAAGCATCTCATGGATTCTCATCATATGTCGGTTGGTAACAGTGGGTGGCTAGAGTCATCTACAAAATTGTCATCATCATCTGAAGCAAAAAAGGTGGATGGCAAGTTCAAGGAGGTAATTAGCATCTCAAGTTAAAATCCTTTTGTTTATGTTCATCACAACTCTTTTGCAACATTTTAACAACATACTAGAGGAATTGGTATGAATCTTCTACCTAAAGTGGGTTATGAAGGAGGAGGCCTCGGCATTAATGGCCAAGGGATCACCAATCCAATCAAGGTACAAGAGAGACCAAAATATCAAGGATTGGGATATGGTCTAAGAGAGTTTGGAAAATTATCTAAACGGTTTGAGGCAGATCAGTCATCAGAGGATGATATGTCACACCAAGATGGTAGTGACAATGTTCATTTGTCTCCTAACAAAGATGAATGCTCTGAAGGATTTTGCATGTCATCGTCCACTCCACATCGTCAAAGTTGCAGCCCAATGGAAAGGTACAAATCTCATGGGTGTTTTCCAAATGATATTCATTTTGACTATTTGTGGAACATGTATCCTTGCACTTTCTGTAATGCAATTGACCATTGTGAGGTTGTTTGTGAGCAACACATGGTAATGGTCAAAAGAATGGATCAGATTCTTGGCATCAAGGATGATGAATCTCCTTCACAGTTGAGAACTTCCTTGTCAGCAAGAACAGAAAGTACTTTTGTACCCATTACAAGATGCATGGGCATGGGAATGGTTGATGTTGGAAACTACATCCAAAGCTTCATTCCAAGAAGGGAAAAGAGATTATGCAAGCTAATGCAAGGGAAGCAAGAGGTGGCAAAGAGGACTCACAACGATCCTAAGGCAGCCTTCAAGGCAAAGTTGATGCAAAAAGAGAACCCATAAGCCTAGCAGAGGCAAAGATTGGGTAGATTGTTTGTATCGTTTGTTTTTTCTTTGTAAATTGTAAAAGCTTGTTGTTGTTTAACTGTTTCGGGTACTTTTGTAAAGTGAACAAGAATAATCACTATGAACAATAAGTATGTGTTTTTCATTGACATGTTATGTAGTTGGCTTGTTTATAAGTCCAAATATTGAGGACTTTTGGAATGTACAATGTTTGTCGTCCAAGTTTTTCTACAGTTTGTCATGTACTCGCCGATGCAAGTGTTCAAGATGAAACTTGTTGTGAATAGAATATTTGTTTAAGATTGTACAAGATGACTATGTTTTTGTAGGCAAAGCCAATGGTGTCACTGAATTTTTGCAACAGTGTACTTTTCTATACAAGCTCAGTTTGAGGATGGTAAAGCAAGTTTGCATTGTTTTTGATTTCCAAGATGGAAAGTCAAGTTCGTCTTCAACAATTGAACTTCAAGATGAAGTTGTTTGAGCCATGAAATATGGGTTTAAAGAGAATGTTTAGATTCCACTCATCATTGTTTTTTCCTACATTAGTGATAAGAATTTTGGCTTCAAGATGAAGTTGTTTGAGCCATGAAATATGGGTTTAAAGAGAATGTTTAGATTCCACTCATCATTGTTTTTTCCTACATTAGTGATAAGAATTTTGGCCCAATTCTTAACAAGACAGTAGGTCTTCATGAAGAAGATA
>APFE030644629.1:2778-38781 GCA_000404065.3 Pinus taeda | reverse complement strand
AGCCCAAGAGGGGTGAACTTTGTCACCAAATTCTTTGTTGTTTCTCTTCATGAATGCCTGTATGAGTTGAATGATGAGATGTTGGTTATGTTTTAAGTTTACATGAAAAGCTAACTCATAACTTGAAGAGACCTTTGAAAACCTATTTGTCATAAGACCCATTTTCCATTGCAAAGCGTCAAGAGAATGATCACTTTTTAGGAAGGAGAAGTTTTCCTCCAATTTCATATCAAATTGTTATCAGAACAAGGCTTGACCAAGTTGCAGGAATGGGCAAGAAGGGTCTCTAATAGCTAAAGGAAATGAATTTGTCTCTTCGAATGGAGAACATTGATTTGAGAAGAATGCTAGAAATTGTTGAAGAGGACAAGAGGCATATGCGCCTTTAGTTGCAACATGTGCTTGAGGAACAAGTTGTTGAAAGTTCCACTTCAATGACAATAAAAGAAACCTCCAAAGTGAAGCCAATATGTGGGCATGGTTCAAACAGAGGTTATGGACATTATGAGGAAAATGATGCATGTGCATTCTGTAAGCATCTCATGGATTCTCATCATATGTCGGTTGGTAATAGTGGGTGGCTAGAGTCATCTACAAAATTGGCATCATCATCTAAAGCAGAAAAGGTGGATGGCAAGTTCAAGGAGGTAATAAGCAGCTCAAGTTAAAATCCTTTTGTTTATGTTCATAACAACTTTGCAACATTTTAACAACATACTAGAGGCATTAGTATGAATCTTCTATCTAAAGTGGGTTATGAAGGAAGAGGCCTCAATATCAATGGCTAAGGGATCACCAATCCATTCATGGTACAAGAGAGACCGAAATATCAAGGATTAGGATATGGTCAAAGATAGTTTGGAGAATGATCTAAACAATTTGAGGCAAATCAGTCATCAACAATTTGTCTCCTAAGAAAGATGAATGCTTTAAACGACCTTGCATGTCATCATCCACTCCACATCGTGAAAGTTGCAGCCCAATGGAAAGGTATAAATCTCATGGGTGTTTTCTAGATGATGGTAATTTTGACTATTTGTGTAACATGTATCCTTGCACTTTCTGTGATGCATTTGACCATTGTGAGGTTGTTTGTGAGCCATGCATGGTAATGGTCAATAGAATGGATGAAATTCTTGGCATCAAGGATGATGAATCTCCTTCACAATTGAGGACTTCCTTGTCGACAAGCAACAGAAAGTACTTTTGTACCCATTGCAAGATGCATGGGCATGGGAATGGTCGATGGTGGAAACTACATCCAGAGCTTCATTCCAAGAAGGGAAAAGAGATTATGCAAGCTAATGCATGGGAAGCAAGAGGTGGCAAAGAGGACTAGCAACATTCCTAAGGTAGCCTTCAAGGCAAAGTTGATGCAAAAAGAGAACCCTTAAGCCTAGCAGAGGCAAAGATTGGGTACACTGTATGTATAGTTTGTTTTTGCTTTGTAAATTGTAAAAGCTTGTTGTTGTTTAAATGTTTTGGGTACTTTTGTAAAGTGAACACGAATAATCACTATGAACAACAAGTATGTGTTTTTCATTAACATGTTATGTAGTTGGCTCGTTTATAAGTCCAAATGTTGAGGGCTTTTGGAATGTACAATGTTTTTCGTCCAAGTTTGTCTACAATTTGTCATGTACTCACCGATGTGTTCAAGATGAAATTTGTTGTGAATAGAATATTTGTTTAAGATTGTACAAGATGACTATATTGTTGTAGGCAAAGCCAATGGTGTCATTGAATTTTTGCAACAGTGTACTTTTTGGTACAAGCTTAGTTTGAGGACAGTAAAGCAAGTTTGTATTTCTTTTAATTTCCAAGATGGAAAGACGAGTTTGTCTTCAACAATTGAACTTTAAGATGAAGTTGTTTGAGCCATGAAATATGGGTTTAAAGACAATGTTCAGATTCCATTCATTAGTGTTTTTGTTCCTGCATCAGTGATAACAATTTTGGCTCAATTCTTAACAAGACAATAGGTCTTCACAAAGAAGATAGGTGAAGTGCCTTGATTGGAGCTTGAAGGGCACAAATTGAAAACAAAGCAACATGGATTGAGTTTTTGGGTAATTTTGAGTTTCAGCCTCATTTTATTTACTAGTAGAAGTAAACTTTTGGAGTCCAAAACTTTCTAGTGGGGAGGTATGATCTAGTGATCAAATTTTAGCTCAAAAACGAAAGTGCCCAAAAAGTAAACCGACGTCAAGTCAAAGTATTCATCGTTCTGAATCCAACGACGTTCATTTTTCCTCAATCTGACATTGCATGCTTAAATTATCAAATTCTGATCATTTGGCCCAATAGCTAAAAAATGAGTAGGTTCGTTGACTGCGCTACTATACCAGTTATATCATCAAGCCCATTGTGCAAGTACGGACTAATGAGGTTCTACCCAGTGGCAACGTCATATTGGTCGAATTGTCACAGTTTGATTGGTTCATGATTTTTGTGGTGGACCAAAGGCCGCCACGTGGCACACCACAGTTGGCCAAAATTATGGTAGGGGTCAGATAGCCTGGGTCAGGCACGAACGCCCAACCTTTGGTCCACTAACGCAGCGCTCTACCAATCCGCCTAAGCCATGGTTCTTAACACCATGGGGCTTCGGCGCCTTTTAAATTTTAACTTGGCACAATTTTGGACCTTAGACCGGGCTCTGGTCACAGGTTTCTGACAAGACCGTCGACACTAACCCGAAGGCGCCAACAGCGGAGGGGCCTTCAGACTAGCTCATGGCCTCGTTCGCATGTTACCTGCACAAGCCCTCAAGCGGAGTCTAGAAGGCGCTAGGCAGAGGGTGCGGCGGTAAGCTCCAGGCTCTGGGAATATGGCGCCCACATGACGGCCACAGTTGAAGCGAGGGAGCTCCGACGGAAAGGGCAAGTCATTGGCCCGGCCTTCAGCCCCATGGGTATTGATATGACCAAGACCCGGAGGTTAAGGGGCCAAGGCAGGCGGGGGAGGGCGATTAGCCTCGACCCCTGGCCGCATGGCCCATGTGGCAACAATTTTCGCGCTAAAGGGTTATTGGGCAATTTAATTGTCCAACAATATGCACCTTCAGCAGACGAATTTTTCACCTCTTCAAAGAAAAAATGGGTGAATTTGTAGGATAGTTAGACTATTAGTCCAATTTGTAGGACAAATAACAAAGAAACTAAAGAGGAGCTTGTGGAAGCCATAACTTGGAGATTTTTTGGCCTTTTGGAGCTCAAGAAGAGTCTATCTAGGGGTTTTTGGACATTCTAGATCCAATGTTGACCTCTATTTGCTGATTAGAGCACATATGAAGAGACTTTTTGCAGGTTCAAGTCCATGAATGTATGGATCAATCAGTTTTTTGGAGCAGTTCTTGAAGGTATTTGAGCATGGAGAAGGCCTTATAGGGGTTTTCTTACCTTCATATGTTTACTGCAGCAGTTGTTACTTGCAGGGTTCAGCTCGTCTATTCTTTTCTCACTATGTCTTGTTGAGGAAAGCTTTATTTTGTATTTCAATGTGGAATTGAAGTACTTGTATGCTCATTTTCAGATGAAGTACTGGGTCTTTGTAGGAGACACCTTTTATTACTAATGGTTTCATCACTGACTGCAGGTTGTCATGATGTTTATAATGAGAGTTCTTTGCAGGAGAACGTTTCCTTGATGGGGACACTAGCCACTTGTTTTATCAGCAAACTTTATGTATTGTTTTGCACTGAATATATGGAGCAGTCTAGCTATGTTGGCAGGCCCAGAGATGTAGCCCAGGAGGGGTGAACTCCATCACCAAATTCTTTGTTGTATCTCTTCATGAATGCGTATATGAGTTAAATGATGAGATGTTGGTTATCTTTTAAGTTTACATGAAAAGCTAACTCATAACTTGAAGAGTCCTTTGAAAACCTATTCGTCATAAAACCCATTTTTCCTTGCAAAGCGTCAAGAGAATGATCACTTTTTAGGAAGGAGAAGTTTTCCTCCAATTTGAGATCAAATTGGTATCAGAACAAGTCTTGACCAAGTTGCAGGAATGGGCAAGAAGGGTCTCCAATAGCTAAAGGAGATGAATTTGTCTCTTCGAATGGAGAACATTGAATTGAGAAGAATGCTAGAGATTGTTGAAGAGGAGAAGAGGCATATGTGCCTTTAGTGTTGGCATTTCTAAGTCTAACTATTAGAAAGCCTCCATGTACATTTCTGATTTATTTTTGCCTACTTGTTCTGATTAATTAACAAGTTATTTACCATGTAAATACTGAAAATAAATACAAGTACATGCTCAACACATTACAGATCATCAACTGAAGGAAACAAAACAAGCACACAAGTGACACCATTGTTTTTGGACCAATGTCCTTGGAAAAATCCAATGCGAGAAAACTGGTGTAGCTATCTAAGGATTTTAATTATTAAGCAATGTCAGAATACAATCTGGGTACCAAAACCGACTCACCCAATAGAGAATAATCTTGGCAATAGTACCTCTCAGTCGGAGACAGATGTTCCGATTGAAACCCCGGATAAACACTCCGACAGCTCCCAGCTCCAATCTACCCCAAGAAAACCCCATAGCACTGCCACTGCTAATTGTTGCACTGCAACTCAATTACTGAGAAGTAAGTCACTGATCTCCCAACTCTAACCTTTCCGTCAGACTAGAAACACTCCCGATGTTGAAGCTCTCTCTGTCATTGACAAGTGCTCCCTCTCTGACCCTTGCACTGCTACATCAACTCTGTGCATCTCACAATGTTGTCTCACGTTGTCCTAGTACTCCTGCACCATATCTCCCTTTGTCGCTCCATCCGCATCCGTCTCTACTGACATCCGCCAGCACTACTACTCCTCTGCGAGGCTCCCATAGCCATGTATAATCCGAGAGGTGGGGTACCTCAAGGATACAGTTCCTCATCACCTGTAGTCTATCTAACTACAGCTCGATGTCTCCCCACTTCCGTTCAAGTGGCGTGTGAGCACTATGGCACAGTCATCATCTGTCCCCACTTCCTTCTCCGCCCTTGTTGGCGCTGCCTTGATCTCGGAAGCCTCTCATTTTCTCTTCTTCCTCAGACACTGGCTCGCATAGTGACCCAGTTCCCCACAATTGAAGCATTTGACCTTGGAGAGGTCCTTCTTCTTCTGTTTCTCCTGCTTTCCCTCAGATGCTAGGGCAGCATCCTCCTCTTCCTCCTTCATGATTCTAACCCCCTTGTCATTGCATCCTGCCTTGCTTGGCCTTCTGATCTCTTCTTGGCAAAGAGCCACCCACATTTCCTCCCAATCTGGAAGGGTCGCCCTGCCCAGTATGCTCTGGACAAACACCTCCCAGTGTTCTGAGACTGCATTCAGGGTTGTTCTCACCATCAATTCTTGATCCGGTGTGGCCCCTATGGAAGTTAGCTGATCCCGGATCTCCTTCAATCGATCAAGGAAGGTGTTGATCTGTTCTCCCTTCTGCATCTGGTATGACTGAAACTGATTTTCTAGTAGCATCTTCTGCACGGCAGTATGCTGATACAACTTCTTTAGGGCCTCCCACATCTCATTTGCCATATTCTTCTCAGCAATGTGTGGTACTACATGGTCCTTGACCCCGTCAAGGATGATGCTCTTGGCCCTCGCCATTGCATCCTCGTACTTATCGTTATCATCCAGGTCAACTGGGACCGCTATTGTCCTCAGGCGAAGTGCTTGAGACGGTTCCTGTCTAGAACGGATAAGATTTTGGCCTTCCAGACTACGAAGTTTGAGGCTCCGTCTAGTCTCTCCTGGTCTCTTACCCCGTTCACTATCATCTCGTTTCTCCTTTGCTTCCCTTTTGGAAGTTCTCAGTGTGACTCCCTCTGAGCCTTGATTTCCTTCCTGGAAACCCCTCTGCCAATGTCGAGATGCCCCCATTCCGATCATTAGTGCAGCTGCACCGTTGACCCAGATTTCTTGGCGAGAAATCCTCGGTAGCAACTCCCTCCTCCTTGGTCTTGCCCTATTAGGTACTGTTCTAACTACAGTACCCCACCAGCTTTACTCTACAACTTATCCACAGCCTCCTAAGCTCTAGCAAACTGAAGGTTAGAGCTTTTAGGATTTGCGCAATCCCTGCACCATCAAAATCCGCACCTCCTGGCCATGGGCGTCAATCCTTCTTGACTAAGAAAGATGAACAGGCACTGCGTAGGTCGAGTCTGCTCCCCTCTGCCACTGCGTTGATCCTCTTCCTAGCTCAAACTTGATGACGCGAGCACTGCGTCACCCCTTCCTTGTTGCTTCTCTGCCATGAACAGCTTCTGTCACCCGGGACAGTTGTTTCTGCTGCTACTGCTCTGCTCGGCTGATGTCCTCAGTTGTCCTGTGATCTGCAACCACCCTCTGATACCATGTTGGAATTTCTAAGTCTAACTGTTAAAAACCCTTCATGTACTTTTGTGATTTATTTCTACCTACTTGTTCTGATTAATTAACAAGTTATTTACCATGTAAATACTGAAAATAAATACAAGCACATGCTCAACACATTACAAATCATCAACTAAAGGAAACAAAACAAGCACACAAGTGACACCGTTGTTTTTGGACCAATGTCCTCGGAAAAACCCAATGCGGGAAAATTGGTGCAGCTATCTGAGGGTTTTAATTATTAAGCAGTTTTAGAATACAATCTGAGTGCCAAAACCGGCTCACCCAACAGAGAATAATCTCGCAGTAGTACGTCTCAGTCGGAGATAGATGTTCCGGCTAAAACCGCGAGTAAACACTCCAACAGCTCCCAACTCCAATCTGCCCCACGAAAACCCCAGCATCAGCCTCTAAGGACTGCGTTGACCTTTTTTGGCCCAGCGTCACCCTAGCTCGCCCCGCGTCAGCCTCTAGAGGTACTGCATTAGCCCTTAGAACCTCTGCATCACCCACGCTGGCTCTCTGAGGCACTACGTAGCTCCTAGCTGCCTCTGCGTGAGCCTTGGCTGGCTCTACGTGAAACTCTGGCTGGCTCTGCATCCCTCTCTCCCGGCTTCTGCACTAATCCTCCTGGTACTATTTCTGTCTCTCTGCTTCTGTATTCACTACCCCTCAGCTGCAACTTTGATCATTCTTTCAACTTCCTCAGCAAACCTTGCCCCATAAAGTAGAAATCTTGATCAACTCAGTGTGTTCTCCAAGTGACCCTCAAGCCTCCTCTTATACTTTTCTCGTTGACAAATCAACGACCGAGATTAAGTACCTAATCAACGGCTAAGATTAGATATGGCTTGATCCATGACTTTTGGACCATTCTAACTTAGTTTTATATTAATTCACATTAATATTTTAGTTTCCCTAAGTTTAGAAAAAGGGACTCCAATAAAAATATTAATTATTTTAATATCTCCCAAACTGGTTAGGTTTTGCCCAAACCATTTCTGGATATTGGAGATCTCATGTGCTTTAATCTCTCCACCAATTTTCATGGCTAGAGCACATCCGATGCTACCCCAAATCAACATTTAGTTGCAACATGTGCTTGAGGAACAAGTTGTTGAAAGTTCCACTCCAGTGACAGTAAAGGAAACCTCCAAAGTGAAGCCAATATGTGGGCATGGTTCAAACAAAGGTTATGGACCTTATGAGGAAAATGATGCGTGTGCATTTTGTAAGCATTTCATGGATTCTCATCATAAGTCGGTTGGTAATAGTGGGTGGCTAGAGTCATCTACAAAATTGTCATCATCATCTGAAGCAGAAAAGGTGGATGGCAAGTTCAAGGAGGTAATAGCATCTCAAGTTAAAATCCTTTTGTTTATGTTCATAACATCTCTTTTGCAGCATTTTAACAACATACTAGAGGCATTGGTATGAATCTTCTATCTAAAGTGGGTTATGAAGGAGGAGGCCTTAGCATCAATGGCCAAGGGATCACTAATCCAATCATGGTACAAGAGAGACCAAAATATCAAGGATTGGATATCGTCAAAGACAGTTTGGAGAATTATCTAAACGGTCGAGGCAAATCAGTGATCAGAGGATGATATGTCACACCAAGATGGTGGTGATAATTTTCATTTGTCTCCTAAGAAAGATGAATGCTTTAAAGGTCCTTGCATGTCATCGTCCATGCCACATCGTCAAAGTTGCAGCCCAATGGAAAGGTATAAATCTCATGGGTGTTTTCCAAATGATGGTAATTTTGACTATTTGTGGAACATGTACCCTTGCACTTTCTGTGACGCATTTGACCATTGTGAGGTTGTTTGTGAGCAACGCATGGTAATGCTCAAAAGAATGGATCAGATTCTTGGCATCAAGGATAATGAATCTCCTTCACAGATGAGGACTTCCTTGCCGGCAAGCAACAGAAAGTACTTTTGTACCCATTGCAAGATGCATGGGCATGGGAATGGTTGATGTTGGAAACTACATCCAGAGCTTCGTTCCAAGAAGCAAAAAGAGATTATGCAAGCTAATGCAAGCGAACCAAGAGGTGGCAAAGAGGACTTGCAGCGTTCCTAAGGCAGCCTTCAAGGCAAAGTTGATGCAAAAAGAGAACCCATAATCCTAGCAGAGGCAAAGATTGGGTAAATTGTTTGTATAGTTTGTTTTGCTTTGTAAATTGTAAAAGCTTCTTGTTGTTTAAATGTTTTGGGTACTTTTGTAAAGTGAACAAGAATAATCACCATGAACAACAAGTATGTATTTTTCATTGACATGTTATGTAGTTGGCTTGTTTATAAGTCGAAATGTTGAGGACTTTTGGAATGTACAACATTTGTCTTCCAAGTTTGTCTACAATTTGTATGTACTCACTGATGCAAGGGTTCAAGTTGAAACTTGTTGTGAATAGAATATTTGTTTAAGATTGTACAAGATGACTATTTTTTTGTATGCAAAGCCAATAGTGTCATTGAATTTTTGCAACAGTGTACTTTCCTATACAAGCTTAGTTTGAGGACGGTAAAGAAAGTTTGTATTGCTTTTGATTTCCAAGATGGGAATTCAAGTTTGTCTTCGACAATTGAACTTCAAGATGAAGTTGTTTGAGCCACGAAATATGGGTTTAAAGAGAATATTTAGATTCCACTCATCAGTGTTTTTGTTCCTGCATTAGCAATAAGAATTTTGGCTCAATTCTTAACAAGACTAGGTTTTCACAAAGAAGATAGGTGAAGTGCCTTGATTGGAGCTTGAAGGGCACCAATTGAAAACAAAGCAACATGGATTGAGTTTTTGGGTAATTTAGAGTTTCAGCCTCATTTTATTTACCAGGAAAAGTAAACTTTTGGAGTCCAAAACTTTCTAGTGGGGAGGTATGATCCACTAATCAAATTTTAGCTCAAAAATGAAAGTGCCCAGAATTTTCAAAACCAACGTCAAGTCGAAGTGTTCATCATTTTGAAACCAACAACATTCATTTCACCTCAATCCAATATTGTATACTCAAGTTATCACGTTCTAATCGTTTGGCCCAATAGCTAAAAAATGAGTAGGTTTGCTAACTGGGCTACTGTACTGCTGACATCATCAGACCCATTGTGCAAGTACGGACTAATGAGGTTCTGCCCAGTGGCAGCCTCGTATTGGTCAAATTGTCGCAGTTTAATTGGTTCATGATTTTTCTGATGGACCAATTACGGTGTGCCATGTGGCCCAAATAGAGGCCGCCACGTGGCACCCCACAATTGGCCACAATTATGTTAGGGGTTGGATAGACTCAGCCACACTCGAACCCCCGACCTTCGGTCCACTTACGCAACGCTCTACCGGTCCCCTGAGCCATGGTTCTTAACAACATAAGGCTTCGGCGCCTTTTAAATTTTAACTTGGCACAATTTTGGACCATAGCCCGGGCTCTAGTCATAGGTTTCCGACAAGACCATCGACACTAACCGGAAGGCGCCAACAGCTGAGGGGGCTTCAGACTAGCTCATGGCCTTGATCGCATGTTACCTACACAAGACCTCAAGTGGAGCCTAGAAGGCGCTAGGAGGAGGGCGTGGCTGTAAGCTCCAAGCTCTGGGAGTATGACGCCCACAGGACGGCCACAGTTGAAGCGAGGGAGTTCCGACGGAAAGGGTGGGTCCTTGGCCCAACCCTCGGTCCCGTGGGCATTAATATGACCACGACCCAGAGGTTAAGGGGCCAAGGTGGGCAGGGTCAGGCGATTAGCCTCGACCCCTAGCCGCATGGCCCATGTGGCCACAATTTCCGCGCTAAAGAATTATTGGGCAATTTAATTGTCCAACAAAATGCACCTTCGAAGGACGAATTTGTCACCTCTTCAAAGAAAAAATGGGTGAATTTGTAGGATAGTTAGACTATTAGTCCAATTTGTAGGACAAATAACAAAGAAACTAAAGAAAAGCTTGTGGAAGCCATAACTTGGAGATTTTTTGCCCTTTTGGAGCTCAAGAAGAGTCTATCTAGGGGTTTTTGGACATTCTAGATCCAATGGTGACCTCTATTTGCTGATTAGAGCACATATGAAGAGACTTTTTGCAGGTTCAAGTCCATGAATGTATGGATCAATCAGTTTTTTGGAGCAGTTCTTGAAGGTATTTGAGCATCGAGAAGGCCTTATAGGGGTTTTCTTACCTTCATATGTTTACTACAACAGTTGTTACTTGCAGGGTTCAACTCATCTATTCTTTTCTCACTATGACTTGTTGAGGAAAGCTTTCTTCTATATTTCAATGTCGAATTGAAGTAATTGTATGCTCATGTACGCTAATTTTCAGATGAAGTACCGGGTCTTTGTAGGAGACACCTTTTATTGCTAATGGTTTCATGACTGACTGCAGGTTGTCATGATGTTTATAGTGAGAGTTCTTTGCAGGAGAACATTTCCTTGAAGGGGAAACTAGCCACTTGTTTTATCAACAAACTTTATGTACTCTTTTTCACTGAATATATGGAGCGGTCTAGCTATGTTGGCAGGCCTGGAGATGTAGCCCAGGAGGGGTGAACTCCGTCACCAAATTATTTGTTGTTTTTCTTCATGAATGCCTGTATGAGTTAAATGATGAGATGTTGGTTATGCTTTAAGTTTACATGAAAAGCTAACTCATAACTTGAAGAGACCTTTGAAAACCTATTCGTCATAAGACCCATTTTCCATTACAAAGCATCAAGAGAATCATCACTTTTTAGGAAGGAGAAGCTTTCCTCCAATTTCAGATCAAATTGGTATCAGAACAAGGCTTGACCAAGTTGCAGAAATGGGCAAGGGTCTCCAATAGATAAAGGAGATGAATTTGTCTCTTTGAATCGAGAACATTGAATTGAGAAGATTGCTAGAAATTGTTGAAGAGGACAAGAGGCATATGCGCCTTTAGTTGCAACATGTGCTTGAGGAACAAGTTGTTGAAAGTTCCAATCCAGTGACAGTAAAGGAAACCTCCAAAGTGAAGCCAATATGTGGGCATGGTTCAAACAAAGGTTATGGACCTTATGAAGAAAACGATGCATGTGCATTTTGTAAGCATCTCATGGATTCTCATCATATGTCGGTTGGAACAATGGGTGGCTAGAGTAATCTACAAAATTGTCATCATCATCTGAAGCAGAAAAGGTGGATGGCAAGTTCAAGGAGGTAATAAGCATCTCAAGTTAAAATCCTTTTGTTTATGTTCATAACAAATCTCTTGCAGCATTTTAACAACATATTAGAGGCATTGGTGTGAATCTTCTATCTAAAGTGGGTTATGAAGGAGGAGGCCTCAGCATCAATGGCCAAGGGATCACCAATCCAATCATGGTACAAGAGAGACCAAAATATCAAGGATTGGGATATGGTCAAAGAGAGTTTGGAGAATGATCTAAACTGTTTGAGGCAAATCAGTCATCAGAGGATGATATGTCACACCAAATGGTGGTGATAATGTTCATTTGTCTCCTAAGAAAGATGAATGCTTTAAAGGACCTTGCATGTCATCATCCACTCCACATCGTCAAAGTTGCGACCCAATGGAAAGGTATAAATCTCATGGGTGTTTTCCAAATGATGGTAATTTTGACTATTTGTGGAACATGTATCCTTGCATTTTCTGTGATGAATTTGACCATTGTGAGGTTGTTTGTGAGCAACGCATGGTAATGGTCAAAATAATGGATCAGATTCTTGGCATCAAGGATGATGAATCTCCTTCACAGTTGAGGACTTCCTTGCCGACAAGCAACAAAATGTACTTTTGTACCCATTGCAAGATGCCTGGGCATGGGAATGTCTATGTTGGAAACTACACCCAGAAATTCGTTCCAAGAAGGGAAAAGAGATTATGCAAGCTAATGCAAGGAAAGCAAGAGGTGGCTAAGAGGACTCGTAGCGTTCCTAAGGCAGCCTTCAAGGCAAAGTTGATGCAAAAAGAGAACCCATAAGCCTATCAAAGGCAAAGATTGGGTAGACTGTTTGTATAATTTGTTTTGCTTGTTGTTGCTTAAATGTTTTGGGTTCTTTTGTAAAGTGAACAAGAATAATCACTATGAACAACAAGTATGTGTTTTTCATTGACATGTTATGTAGTTGGCTTGTTTATCAGTCGAAATGTTGAGGACTTTTGGAATGTACAATGTTTGTCGTCCAAGTTTGTCTACAATTTGTCATGTACTCACCGTTGCAAGTGTTCAAGATGAAACTTGTTGTGAATAGAATATTTGTTTAAGATTGTACAAGATGACTATGCTTTTGTAGGCAAAACCAATGGTGTCATTGAATTTTTGAAACAGTGTACTTTTGTGTACAAGCTCAGTTTGAGGAGGGTAAAGCAAGTTTGTATTGCTTTTGATTTCCAAGGTGGAAAGTCAAGTTTGTCTTCAACAATTGAACTTCAAGATGAATTTGCTTGAGCCATGAAATATGGGTTTAAAGAGAATGTTCAAATTCTACTCATCAGTGCTTTTGTTCCTGCATCAGCAATAAGAATTTCGGCTCAATTCCTAACAAGACAGTAGGTCTTCACAAAGAAGATAGGTGAAGTGCCTTGATTGGAGCTTGAAGGGCACCAATTGAAAACAAAGCAACATGAACTAAGTTTTTGGGTAATTTTGAGTTTCAGCCTCATTTTATTTAGTAGGAGAAGTGAACTTTTGGAGTCCAAAACTTTCTAGTGGGGAGGTATGATCCAGTGATCAAATTTTAGCTCAAAAATGAAAGTGCCTAGAAATTTTCGACACTGGCGTCAAGTCGAAGTGTTCATCGTTCTGAATCCAACGACGTTCATTTCACCTCAATCTGACATCGTATTCTCAAGCTATCACGTTCTAATCATTTGGCCCAATAGCTAAAAATGAGTAGGTTCACTGACTGGGCTACTGTACTACTGACATCATCAGGCCCATTGTGCAAGTACAGACTAATGAGGTTCTGCCAAGTGGCAGCCTCGTATTGGTTGAATTGTCGCAATTTGATTGGTTCGTGAATTTTGTGGTGGACCAATTAGGGTGTGCCACATGGCCCAACCAAAGGCTGCCACGTGGCACCCCATAGTTGGCCAAAATTATGGTAGGGTTTGGATAGCTTGGACCGAGCTGGAACCCCCGCCCTTTGGTCCACTAATGCAGCACTCTACTGGTCCGCCTAAGCCATTGTTCTTAACACCATAGGGCTTCGACACCTATTAAATTTTAACTTGGCGCAATTTTGGACCTTAGCCCGAGCTCTAATCACAGGTTTCTAACAAGCTCGTCGGCACTAACCGGAGGGGGCTTCAGACTAACTCATGGCCTCGTTCGCATGTTACCTACACAAGACCTCAGGCGAAGTCTAAAAGGCGCTAAGCGGAGGGCACGGCAGTAAGCTCCAGGCTCTGGGAGTATGGCACCCACATGACGGCCACAGTTGAAGCGAGGGAGCTCCGATGAAAAGGGCAGGTCGTTGGCCCGGCCCTCGGCCCCGTGGGTATTAATATGACCATGACCCGGAGGTTAAGGGGCCAAGGTAGGTGGGGGCGGGCGATTAGCCTCGACCCCTGGCCGCATGGCCCATGTGGCCACAATTTCTGTGCTAAAGGGTTATTGGGCAATTTAATTGTCCAACAAAATGCACCTTCAGCAGGCGAATTTGTCGCCTCTGCAACGAAAAAAGGGTGAATTTGTAGGATAGTTAGACTATTAGTCCAATTTGTAGGACAGATAACAAAGAAACTAAAGAGGAGCTTGTGGAAGCCATAACTTGGAGATTTTTTTGGCCTTTTGGAGCTCAAGAAGAGTCTATATAGGGGTTTTTGGACATTCTAGATCCAAAGGTGACCTCTATTTGCTGATTAGAGCACATATGAAGACACTTTTTGCAGGTTCAAGTCCATGAATGTATAGATCAATCAGTGTTTTGGAGCAATTCTTAAAGGTATTTGAGCATCAAGAAGGCCTTATAGGGGTTTTCTTACCTTCATATATTTAATGCAGCAGTTGTTACTTGCAGGGTTCAGCTCATCTATTCTTTTCTCACTATGTCTTGTTGAGGAAAACTTTCTTTTGTATTTCAATGTGGAATTGAAGTACTTATATGCTCATGTATGCTCATTTTCAGATGAAGTACTAGGTCTTTGTAGGAGACACCTTTTATTGCTAATGGTTTCATGACTAACTATAGGTTGTCATGATGTTTATAGTGAGAGTTCTTTGCAGGAGAACACTTCCTTGAAGGGGAAAGTAGCCACTTGTTTTATCAGCAAACTTTATGTACTCTTTTTCACTGAATATATGGACGGTCTAGCTATGTTGGCAGGCCCAGAGATGTAGCCTAGGAGGGGTGAACTCCGTCACCAAATTCTTTGTTGTTTCTCATCATGAATGCCTTTATGAGTTAAATGATGAAATGTTGCTTATGTTTTAAGTTTACATCAAAAAATAACTCATAACGTGAAGAGACCTTTGAAAACTAGTTTGTCATAAGACCCATTTTTCCTTGCAAAGTGTCAAGAGAACAATCACTTTTTAGGAAGGAGAAATTTCAAACCGCAAGAGGTTTTCTAGTTTTCCAGAGGAGGAAAGGGAGGCCGAATTATTCACCTAGGAAGTCGTATTTTGTAGTGTGAGTTGCCCAGTTTGCCTGTGTGAGTTGCTGGAAGGAGGTTTGATTCAATTGCTAAAGCCTAGATCTAGTCCTGAAAGGCAAAGCGAATTCTTTCTAGAGGCAGAGAGTGGCAGGACGGCTCACCTGGAGGTGTTCCGAAGGCAAAACGAATTTTCTCCAGCAAGCACTGCGCATTTCCAGTGTAGTAGTATGATTTAGCTAGGATGAGTGAGTTTGCCAAAGAGACGAGATCGAGTAGTTGTGAGGGAAAAGAATTTTCCTAGTATCTTTCCAATGGAGATAAATTTTCAAAGGATTGTCAATTGGGCATCTAATTGTAATTCTCTATATTTGCTACATAATAATAAAACCCTTATCTGTTGCTCCAATTTTTCCTTCGGGGTTTTTCCGTGGACTATTGTCCAAAAATAACAATGTCATTTTATTGTGTGTGTGCATCTATTTCTGAATTCCACATTTTTATTTCCGCAATGTAATTTTATTATGAAGAATCGTAGTGTGAGTTATTCGCTATTTATCGTAATAATAATTAGAGAAGACAAATAAATTGTTAAAGTTAGGAGAATAATTTCCAATTGTCGCAGTTCAAGGAATTTTCACAGTTTTCCAACTATATGGCCTTGATGATCAACATCAATGAACCAGAGCCTTCTACTTTTGAGGAGGCAACAGACCAACAAGTTTGGAGGGATGTCATGGTGGAGTACAACTCCATCATGAAGAATGATGTTTGGGAGATTGTACCAAGGCCTTAGGAGAAGCCAGTGGTCACTTCTCAATGGATCTACAAGATCAAATACGCAGCAGATGGTAGTGTCAAGAAGGATGAGGTGAGATTCATGGGGAGAGGGCTCTCCCAGAAGGAGGGAGTAGACTATGAGAAAACTTTACTCCTGTCGATAAATATGCATTAGTCAAGGCAGCCCTTTTTATTACTATGGAGATGGAGTGGAGGATACATCAGATGGATGTAAATGCTACCTTCCTCAATGGGCTAATTGAGGAAGAGGTATATATTGAGCAACCTCAGGGATTTGAGGTGCATTGGAGAAATTCCCATGTACGCAAGTTAAAGTAAGCATTATACGGACTTAAGGAGGCACCTTGAGCATGGTACTCAAGGATTGATGGATACTTGCTTAGCTTGGGCTTCACCAAGAGCGAGGCAGATTCCAACTTGTACTATGTACTTGTTGATGGTGATTTTCTCATCTTGGTGATCTATGTGGATGATCGCTATCTGATGGGATCTGAGAAGCTCATAAAGATATGTAAGGAGGACCTTGCTTCGGAGTTCGAGATGATGCACTACATTATGGGATTGGAGGTGTGGCAGTAGCCCAGAGAGATATTCATTAGGCATGGGAAGTGTGTAATTGATATATTGAAGACATTTGAGATGGAGGATTGCAAGCCGATATCAACACCTATGATTACCAACTTGAGGAAGATTAATGATTTTGAGAGTGAGTGGGTGGATCCCACCTTGTACAAGCAGTGGATAAGGTCCTTGATGTATCTAGTCAATACCAGACTGGATATTTATTTTGTTGTGAAACACTCAACTAGTTCATGGTGGAGTTGAGGGGTCATTAGGTGGCAACGAAACATGTGCTCAGGTACTTGAGAGATACAGTGGAGTATGGACTTAGGTATGTCAAAGTTGGTGGAATGCAGTTGCAGGGTTACATAGATTCAGATTGAGTTAGGAGTGCAGTGGATAGGAAGAGTACCTTAGGTGGTTGTTTCATCTTAGGATCAACTATGATCTCATGGCTTAGTAAGAAGCAACACTCTATGGCAATTAGCTCAGTAAAGGCTAAGTACATGGCTACAAGTCTTGTGAGTTGTGAGGCCATATGGCTTCGCAAAATGCTTTTAGGTTTATTTGGTCTTGATATGGGACCCACAGTGATTTAGTGTGACAATCAAAGCTACATCAAACTTTCAAAAAATCCAGTGTTTCATGACAGGTGCAAACACATAGAAATTGGGCAAAACTTTGTCAGAGGCAGGGTCCACAGAGGTATTAGGAGATTGTGGTACATAAGCATGTATGAGAAGGTGGCAGACATTCTCACCAATTCCCTAGTGAAGGGCAAGTTTGAATTCTATAGTGATAAGATGGGAGTGGTGGAGAATACCTTCCTTGCTAGGAGGGAGCATTGATTTTATAGCATCAAAAGGTCTTTTGCATAGGTGTCTAGCATGTGGGAGAAGAATTCCACTTTAGGTGGTTGTTCAAGAGGAAAAAATAATATGATTTCTTTCATAAGTCTAACTTAAGAAAAACACATTAATTAATAAATGTTGGCTAATTGAGCAAATTTCTATGGATAAATAATTAATTATTTAAGTGACTTAGATCTAATCTCAACCATTAATCTAAGTGGGTTAGGATATAATCATAAACACCTATCACTTTGGAGATTACAGCTTGGGGATTTTGCTCAATTTGGAATTATAAAGAGGACCTAAGGGAGAGGTTGAAGACACACATTGCATTGTTGAGGAAGCGATTTTCTCATGAGTGAGAGGCTCTAGTGACTAAGGAGAAAGAGGAAAGTGTGCAGCTGACTTTTGGAAGGAGAAATTGTGTGAGGGCTAAGATTTTTGAAGGGGGCCATGACTTGGAGGGGAGAGAGAGGGAAAAAATCCTAAGTAGGTTGAGACTGTGACAAAGGGTCGAAACTTCCAATAGGAGGGCCGAGACTTGGAGACCGAGTTTCCTTTAACATGCCAAGAATTCCAGTGTCTAGGTTGTATGGCCAAGAGGGCTGAATTTTGCACGTATAGGCCAAGATCTGCCAAGGCCAATTCATCTTCCAAAGAAGCCATTTTTAGGGGGGTGAATTCTTACTTAGGCCAAAAACCTTAGGGCCATTTCCACGTTCTAATAGTGTTGATTTTATGTGTAATTTCTCTCTGGGTCTAGGCCCTAAATTTTCTAGAATACAATATAAAGTGATGGGAGATTTATTGTGCTGAATTTTTGTTATCCTGAAGTGATTTTTTATTTATTTTTCCGCTATAAATTTACTGTTTAAAAGTTGAGAACACCAGTGTATTTATTTTCACAATTTAAAATTTTAATTTGGGTAGAGATTATTTTCTAGGTATAAATAATTGTCAGAAAAATAAGTTAGATATGGTGTTAAAGGTTCAATAGAATGCGTCCACAAGAACACTAGAAGCATTTTGGGATTGGAAGCTCCAATCATAGATTCACCTCTGTTCCAAAGACACTACCACACCATTCCTTCTTGTCAAGATTTTCTTAGAGAGATAGAGGATGAACCTTTTCTTAAAGAAATTTTTTAACATGAGAACATCTTGATTGTAATTATGAATACCTCCCTAGTTGAGAGGGAGTGTTAAATTTTGTAGCTATGGTCAGTCTTCATAAGTTTTATTTTTAACCCTTGAAATATATGTAATGAAAAATGTAAGACATGTTCTTCATGTTGGAGGAAATTTTGAATTTATAGTATTGAATTTTTGGCCCCAAAACATAAAGTCAGCCCTCCAAGAAGTCAAGTCAACCTACCCCTTTGGTCACACCGATTCAACCACCTAGACAAGTATAAATAAAGGCTTTGACCTCCTCCAAAGGGCAATTCAATCATCTTCTATATAGAGAGAAATCAAATCATCTGAGGCAAAGAGAATTCGAACCATCTGAGGTAGAGTATTAGACGAATCTAAGGCAAAGTATTGGACGAATCTGAGGCAGAGTATGGAAAGATCTGAGGAAGTGTTTTTTGGGCACTTTTGGATAGCAAGACCAAGATTGTTGGGAACGATAGAAGGCCGAAATTCGGCCCTAACAAATTAAACCATGCCAAATTCATTGGGCAAATGTTTGACTTGTCTAAATGGAAGTTTGACCAAGTGTGACCACAGCTATGTTACTAGTCGACTTGACTTTATGTTTAATTTGATGTATCTCTATTGAACTTAATGATTTCTCTAAGAAAAAGGTTGCTAGGCTTTTCCCCCATGTGGGATTTCTCAAGGTAAATTCTTGTATCTCTTGTTTGACTATCTCTTTATGATCCTACTAGCATTTTGTTTCCACTGTTGAGATCTTTTGTGTAATTGCTTTATGATGAATTTAAATGCAAGAAAAGATTAAAGTAAGAAATCATAAGAAGTAATTATCAGTTAGAAGATCCTATGAAAAATCAACAAAAAAGCCATGACATCATCACTTGTTAGCCCTATGGCTCACGTGTGTGGGCATATAATGGAAAATTATGTTGTAAAAGCTAGTGGGTTGACTTGAAACACTAATTTACTTTTGTCAACTCAAAATCAAACTTGTGTAGAGATTTCTTAGTTAGAAATTAGGTGAGGTAGATCTCACATAAATAAAAGGTCACCTCACTCTTCATTCATCATCACTTGTGGATTAATTCAGCCTCTTTTAGAGTTTTGTCCTAGCTCTTGTACATCGCTACTCTTGTGGACTCTCGAGATGTGATCTTTGTGGATTTTTGCTATTGGAGACTAGTCTTTGTTGTGGAGACATCATTTTGGGATAAAGAAGGATCGTTCATTGATATCTTGTGAGTAATTTTCTTGTTAAATATCTTTTATGGTTATTGTATGCGATGTATCTTGCTAGGATTTCTATATTCCATGTCTAAATGCTTAATTTTATATGAAATTCTTGGTAAGAATATTGCATGCTTTAATTAAGAATCTTGAATGTCCCTTGAAAACCTCCTAGAGAGATTTTATCTTTTTTTATCCTTGTATTGAATGATAGCTAAGGTTTTTAAAGTGAAAACTCAAGGTTCCCCCCTTACTTCTATTGAAGGAAATGGAAATAGGCTAGGTCTTCATATATGTAATTTTGATATTTGTACTATTCAAGAAAAGAGAAATTATTTTGATATTATTTGTCAATGAGTTTCTTGCTCATTGAAAACAGGTCAAGCACATTTTGAAGTGCTTCTATAGAGCCAAAGTCAAAATGTAATTATGATAAGACCCTTTGAGGGCATGATACATCATGTATGACATCATACAAGGTCATGGGAACACCTCCAAGACAAGTCAAGTCCTCTACTAGCATTAACGAAGTCTCCAAGCTGCAAATAATGAATAAAAATGAATTAAAGGGCAATCTGTCAAGTCGGCCTATATGACAGTCATGTCGGCTTGAATATGAGGGATAGACCTCTATTTATAGAGATTGTCCACTCCTCAAAAGGATAATGAATTCACTCTGAAATCTGCAAAGGAGTAAGGTAAGAAGAAGACAAGGGAAGAAGCCTCCAAATCAGTGCAAAGAAGGAAAGACACAACACCGAAGGTTTAAGGACTGTTGTAGGGCTAAAGGACAGTCACATGTGCAAAGAAGGAAAGGGTCTACCTGCTGTTGTAACAGCCCTCTACCACAGATATACAAACTGCATTGTTTGGGTATAGATCATAGGCTTAAAGAACCTCCTACTCAAGCGATAAAGAAAGGGAAGAAAGCAAAGTGAATAGGGCTAATCTGAAGCATATAACAGCCACACGTGTGAGAAAAGAAGGAAAACCTATGGTCATCACATCAACACTGTCACAGTCATACATATCTCTTTGTTGAAGGCTCAAACTAGGCCTACAAAGCCTCTCTCTCAAGCGTGGAAGAAGGGAATACAAGAAAGGAAAGCCTAACATAGTTTTGGAGGAGAAAACACTCTCACGTGTAAAGGACTAGGGCTTTACTGCTACTGCCCTAAGTCTGCAACAATTGCTGGAAGAAGTCATAGAGGGAAGAAGACAAAAGTGTTGCAAGAAGAATCTATCGTGAAAAGGCTTGACTTGTGCTTGGAGGATCTCATTGTCAGGGGTCTAGGGTTTGGCATTGATCAATAAGAAGCTTCAATAAGAGAAGACTTGCCAAGGGTTTTCCTCTCAAGAGTGGAGAGGGTGTCCCTGGTAGAGAGCCAAATTTTGTGTTCTTGTTATTTTGTTTTGTTAGCAGTTTGATGAAGCACGCATATATGCACTAATAAGAAGAAGAAGAAGTATAAGCTAATAAGAAAAGTAAAAAGGCTTCACAAACTGTTATCAAGTCACAGAGAATCATCACAACACTACTTTGCCCTAGATTCTCTAACATGGTTTCAGAGCTAAGGTGACACATCAAGGAAAGGGCAACTCAAGAACACTCTTCAAGAAGAAGCATCTACAAAGTTGAAGCATCAAGCCTAGAAGTTTCAATCACTTCAAGAACAAGAAGGGTCTACAATCCATCATTCATCAAGAAAGTCTACAAAGCTGGAAAAAGAGCCTTATATAAAGGCACCTACAAAGAAGAGCAAATTGAAGCAGGACCTACATCAAGCTTCAAGTCTTCAAGCAAACCTCATTACCAACAAGTCCACTTGGAGAAGGCAACTTGAAGAACATCAAGATCTAGAGAAAACAAAGGAAGAAGAAAATCCATTACATCTCAAAATCTATCAAGTATATTTCCCCTTTTGAATATATTTCAATGTATTTTTGCAAAGAAAGCAATAAATTGGTAGGTACGAATAACTTTCTTACATGGAAGAAGAGGATTGATCTACTACTCAAGGAGAATGAACTCCTAGAGCATGTCAATGGGAATATCACTATCCCTGCTAAGGAACAGACTCAAGCCTTAGCCAAGTACAATAAGGATGAGACAAGAGCTCAAAGGATTCCGATAGAATCAATCAAAGACTTTCTCATTCCCTATGTCTCCAAGTTTGAGACATCAAAGAAATTTATGATAAGCTAGTAGAGCTATTCTTGATATCCACAATTAGAGAAGTAATATCTCTAAGGAATGAATTGTACAAGATGAAGATAACGAAGGAAGGAATAGCTCCCTACTTCATGAAAATCTCTTAAATGAGATATCAACTTCAAGAGCTTGGGGAAGTCATGTCTGACAGAGATATGACAACTGTAGTACTCAATGCTCTCCCTGAGGAGTAGGGAAACTTCACATCTTGCATATATGCCAAGAAGGAAGCAACCACTCTCAATGAAATGTGGTCTCTATGTAGAATAGAGGAAACCAGACTTAAGGCAAAAGAAAATGTGGGATCAAAGGAGCAAGCATTTAATACCATAGCCAAAAGAAAGGCTAAATTTGGCAAGTTTGGTCCACGAAGAACAAACAACAAAGACATGTCCAAGATCCAATGTTTTGGATGCCAAGAATATGGACACTACAAAAGGAATTGTCCTAAGCTTAAGAAGATCAACAATAACGAAAGGAAGAGGGAAGAAGCTCACATAACTCAAGAGGTGAAAGAAGAAGGAAAGAAGCAAAAGAAGGAAGATCCTCCAGATCTCTACTGTGACTAGGTCAAACTTTTTACTTCTAGACTTCTTTCAAAGTTTTGAGTAGAATAGGAGCATGTAGGAATAAATTAAGTTGCATGGCTAGAATCACCCTCTAGAATCTAGCAGCATAATGTACATAGAGTT
Organism: Pinus taeda; assembly: GCA_000404065.3. Classification (NCBI taxonomy): domain Eukaryota; kingdom Viridiplantae; phylum Streptophyta; class Pinopsida; order Pinales; family Pinaceae; genus Pinus; species Pinus taeda. The sequence goes on along the minus strand of APFE030644629.1, from coordinate 16,338 downwards.
GTAGACACTCATGTCGATGTATCATTTATGATAAGAACAAAAATGCATAAGTAGAAATATCTTCTAGAATATAGGAGCATGACAAATATAGCTCAAGATATTCGTGTAGAAGAAGCATACCTAATATATGACCAAATATATGATGAAAGAAAATTGATCATGATAAGAATCTTAGAAGACCTACATCGTCAAAATAAAGGAAACATGTGCAAGGCTAGGATCTTTAACATCCTATGATGGAATCTTAAAAAGAAGGTTCATGAACCAAGGCAGATGTCTCATTGGGAATCCCATTCATGGGTTTCAAGAAAAGGATGATATGCAGGCAAGCTAAGATGAAGCAAGAAGAACCACACCAAAGGATGATCAAAGGAGAATCAAGATGAGGTATATATGCATCAAATTTTAAGTCATGTTATCATTTGTATATTATTGAGTCATGGGTATAGTTCTATAACATCATCAACCATGAAAGAATCTCTTTCACCAAGAACATGCTCGAAGGCATGTAGCACAATGCGATGAAGGTCAACAAAAGAATATGCTCACATAAGAAGCATAAGATTGCTGACTAAGAAGCAAGAAGAAATGCTGACAAGTCCAGAAAGCAAGCAATGAAGGAATGCTCTCACAAGAAGCATTAGATGGTTGACCTATCTATCTAAGGAGAAGCAAATGAAGAAAGAGATCAAGCATGTGAAGAACACCATGACCACCAAGGATCACTGTCTGACAAAATGCCTTGATAAGACATCTCCCGAGAAAAGGCAAGACAACTCTGATAAAAGAAGAAAGGACCCATGACACCTTTGAAGGCCTTGGAGATACAAAAGGTGTAGATAACTGATTCTACTCTACAGAGATGTTGTGATGAAGAATCCATCCAACAAAAGAAAAAGAAATGTTGAAGCAATATCAGAATGAAGTCATAATGGGCTACTAGGTCAAAGCATGTAACCTAGCAAGTACTATGAAGCATCCATGAGGAGAGTATTTCGAAGCATGGACAAGATGACAAAGGAGTAGCCAAGATGACAAACTTGATAGTCACTTTCCATGAAGCAATGACATGACAAATCAAGAAAGAAAGTGATCGATGGATGGTACGCTACCAAGAAGAAGTTCGATCAAAGACATCATGACATCAAGAAAGGAAGAAGATCAAGCAGTTGAAGGACCCACGAAGAAAAAGCTACTGATGAAGGAAAGAGTCCCCAGTTAAGAGGGAGCTCTGAAATGTCCCTGATCAAGAGGGAGTTTTTGGATCACTCTTGATTACAAAGGAGTGACAATTGTGTTTTCCATTTCATGGGTCATGCCCTAGACCAAGACTAACAGTCGTAAGTCTAGATGAAGGCCATGAATGGAAATGTAGACACAAGATAGACACAACATTCTTGTCTTCACTTGAGAAGAAAGAATGGGAAGATTAGGTAATCATCTAGCATCTGATACTCTTTGAGGATGTGTAGGGAATCCAAGACAAGAGTAGGCAAGAGGACCGATATTCTTTGAGGGCTGGGAACCCAAGATAAGAATAGTCCTAGAAGGTCATACTCGGAGAAAACCGGGTGGGTATGCACCTTGAGAGACAATAATGAAGGTGTCTATACATCATTGGTCTCGCCAGCATTGTAGCTCATGGTCTCATAAAGAGATGGAGTTGTTAGTCAAGGCCTTGCACTATGACAATGATGATGAATATGACGCTATAACAGATGGATTGCAAATCCGATTTCTCTTATGTGAATTCTTCAAGATTGCCAAACACCTTATAATATTGTATGAATACCTCCCTAGTTAAGAGGGAGTGTTGAAGAAAATGTAACTAGGTTAGGTATTCATATATGTAATTTTGATATTTGTACTTGTTCAAGAAAAGAGAAATTATTTTGATATTATTTGTCAATGAGTTTCCTACTCATTGAAAATAGGTCAAGCACATTTTGAAGTGCTTCCAGAGAGTCAAAGTCAAAATGTAATTATGATAAAACCCTTTGAGGGCATGCTACATCATGTATGACATCATACAAGGTCATGGGAACACCTCCAAGACAAGTCAAGTCCTCTACTAGCATTAACAAAGTCTCCAAGCAACAAATAATGAATAAAAATGAATTAAGCGGCAATCTGTCAAGTCGGCCTAAATGATAGTCATGTCGGCTTGAATAAGAGGGACAGACCTCTATTTATAAATGTTGTCCACTCCTCAAAAGGATAACGAATTCACTCTGAAATCTACGAAGGAGTAAGGTAAGAAGAAGACAAAGGAAGAAGCCTCCAAATCAATGCGAAGAAGAAGGAAGAGACACCGAAGGTTTAAGGACTGTTATAGGGCTAAAGGACAGTCACACATGAGAAGAAGGAAAGGGTCTACCTGCTGCTGTAACGACCCTCTACCACAGATATACAAACTGCATTGTTTGGGTATAGATCATAGGCTTAAAGAACCTTCTACTCAAGCGAGAAAGAAAAGGAAGAAAGCGAAGTGAATAGGGTTAATCTGAAGCATATAACAGCCACACATGCGAGAAAAGAAGGACAACCTGCGGTCATCACAGCAACACTATCACAGTCATATATATCTCTTTGTTGAAGGCTCAAATTAGGCCTACAAAGCCTCTCTCTCAAGCGTGGAAGAAGGGAATACAAGCAAGGAAAGTCTAACATAGTTTTGGAGGAGAAAACACTCTCACGTGTAAAGGATTAGGGCTTCACTGCTGCTGCCCTAAGTCTGCAATAGTTGCTAGAAGAAGTGCTCAAGGGAAGAAGACAAAAGTGTTGCAAGAAGAATCTATCTTGAAAAGGCTTGACTTGTGCTTGGAGGATCTCATTGTCAGGGATCTAGGGTTTGGCATTGGTCAATAAGAAGCTTCAATAAGAGAAGACTTATCAAGGGTTTTCCTCTCAAGAGTGGAGAGAGTTTGTCCCTGGTAGAGAGCCAAATTTTGTGTTCTTGTTATTTTGTTTTGGTAGCAGTTTGATGAAGCACACACATATGCACTAATAATAAGAAGAAGAAGTATAAGCTAATAAGAAAAGTAAAAAGACTTCACAAATTGTTATCAAGTCATAAAGAATCATCACAACACTACTTTTCCCTAGATTCTCTAACAACTTCCTTCCAGGGTTTGATATTTCCAAAGTAAATTTCCCCTAGACTCCATCACCCAAGTAGTTAAAAGGCATTGGCATCCAAAAAGGTGGTCAAAATGACAAAAAAAGTATCATTTTCTCTTTCCTCACCTAATTCAGCCCTTTAAGGCATGCCACTAGGGTTAGAGCTTAAGGTCGAATTCAACTAGGGCTGAAGCGTTGGGTCATTTTGAGGTTGCTCCTACTTGTTGGACCTTATTTCACCTATATCTTGCATTTTACATGGTTGGAATAGCCTCGTTAGGGCTGACATCACAAACCCTAGGTAATTCTAGGCTAAGTAACCCTAATCTTGCTTAAGGTTTCAAATTGAGGCTAACTAAAGGTTTGTTGATCCCTTTTGTTGATCATACCTTTCTAGAAAACCTTTTCTTTGTCTTCTATGACTAATTGTGTTATTTTTGCATCATAGCATGCAAACCCTAGGCTATAATCTTTCCTTCATAGGCTCTTTTGAGGGTAGGCTTTTCCTTATTACATAGAATTAAGCCTTGTTCATAGTCTGAGAACCCTATCTAAGCTTATTGCAACTATTACCTTGAGTTATTGACTAAGAATATCCTTTAGGTGACTCATACCAAGAAGCTTCCCTTGTGGTGAAATTCCACTAAAGAGCAAGAGGTGGAGTATTGAGGTGATAGTGGCGTCCACCCCATTGTTGTATCTTGGTCTAGCTCTCATCTTGTGTGCCCTCTCACAAGACCTGCTAGATTTTGAGGCAACAGTTCCCATGGAATTCAATTGCGCTATGGATTCAATGATGTTATGGTTATTTAGAAGCAGTTTTTGTGCAGATTTTCATTAGAATGGAGAGAGTTGTCACTTTTGGCAATCTTCCTACTTTTTAGGAGACAAAGTTTAAGGGTTTGCATTGCAGTATTGATGACATATTCAGAGTCCTCATGAGCTCAAGATTCCAATGAGCCCTTTTCGAATTACATGCATGATATTTGCAGTGACAACTCCATTTCAGAGTCTGTCATGTCAGTTGCATGGTATATTTGAGATCCTTGCAACCTCATGATTTCGATGAGCTACTTTTAGGTGACATGCGAGACAAGTCTATTTTTAGTACGTTTGGTATGTCATATCTAGTCACATATTTGGACTCTCCATTGAAAACCAAGTCCAATGAAGGTGGTTCCATCAACATGTGAGATATTTCTATTTTTAGCAGTTTTTGCATGGTGATTCTAATGGTGTATTTGGACTCCTCACTGAAATCTAAGTCCGATGAGCATGGTCTTGAGGACATGCGAATAGTTTTCTATTTTTAACAATGGCCTTGCATGGGTGACACAAGGCAATATCAAAGGTTGACATATGGCAACATCTAGGATGGATAAATGGCAAGACCTAGACACACAGATGGGAGAGCAGTGATGTGGCAAAGAACAATGGTCTACTAGGTGAACTCTAGTGTTGTCAAAGTGCATGACTAGGTTGAACTAAAGATAACTAGTTCGCATGCATGGATAGGAGTGTGATGTGGCAAATAAACAAGTCAACTGGATGTTAGTTCCAGTTGACTAAGGTGTTTTCTCAATGAACTAGAGTGAGAAGCACTTTATGTCAGTTTATCTTTAGTTACTTTCAATTTGTCTCCACTAAACTAGTTCGCATGGCATCTTCTACTGATCATCGTTTCTAACGAAGAGAATCCTCACTTAACTAATGGATGTGGCCACCTCATCCTCCACGACTTTAGTCTACCTCGAGCCACCATGTAAGAGGACTAGTGCACATTAGTTTCCCTCCTTAGCTCACCTTTATTTAACTCAAAACCTCTCCCACTATCCTAGTGTGCATGGCATCTTTCTTCTACCATTGCTCCCTAATTTCACTCCACCCTTTTCTAGTCTCTCTTCACTCCCACTCGTGTGCATGGCCACCTCACTCCAGTCTCTCCTTAGTCAACTCATGCATATCTCTCCTTAACCATGCGCACTACTACCTGTCTCTTCGTTCCATCTTTCCTTAACTCAATCCAAACTCCACATCACCAAAGCAACTCACTAGTAAGCCCATGCACATTGTCTCTTCTGCTATAGCTCATCTCCACTCAAAGTACATTTGAGGACACCTCATCTCATGACAACTCGGGGTTAGTTCAGTTACACCCAAGCATTAGCCATTTCCTTCTGTTCTTCTCCAGTTTGGCTGCAAATGGATAGCAAGTTGACTCCACACAACTCGTCAAGGCACAGTGGTCATCTTTGCATGAGGAATTTGACCTCACTCCTTCACTAGTGCACATAAGATGTAGGGGTCATTAAATACAAGTGTTGGCTATTGGCTCAAGGTTGGATCTTCTTTGGCAGCTGCAGATTACTCTTATTCTCTCTTGGTTTCTTTCTCCTTTATCTCTTCTAGCTCCTATTCTCTTGTGCAAGAACATCACTGTTTCAGTTCTGTAATTGTCTTCTTGGCACAGTCAGCCTCTTGGCTTTTGCAGCATAAAGCTTGGTTTTGATCTAATCTGTCTCTGAGTTTTTCAAAAAAAATATGATTTTTTGCACATATTGTAGAAGTTCTAAGCCTTTATCTTGGTAAAAAGTTCTGCCATTTGAAGCACTTTCTTTATATGTTTTATTTTGTTATTAAAAGCTAAAACTGGAGATAGTTCCACCACTTTATTTATAAATTGTTTTACAACTTCTTTGGCGACTAAATTGCTGGTCAAAGAAAATGATTGCATGCTTCTTTGGTGTGCTATTTTACAGATTTACAGGAAAAAGAGTGCATGAGAAGCTACAGACACCCCCCTGTGGTTGACAAGTACTAGCCCGAAGTGAGAGAGAAGTTTGCATGTGACAAAAAGGGCAAATTTTTCTATATGTTGCATTGAGACTTCCCCTCCCAGATCTACCAAGTACTTCATTTTCCAAAGGGGTAAAAACCTGTGCTAACAGGCCTAGAATAAAGGGCAGCCACTATGAAGCATAATTCAACACCATAAACACATCAAAATCTCCCTTAAGTGAAGGACGGCTCATGAAGAGTTGTGTAATCAGCCTTGTAGAGTGGTTTGCAAAGCCATGTGTCCTCTTTCTATGAGAGGCATTCCATCCAAAAGCCAAACAAGCAATGCCAACATGTCAAATCAAGCCTCCAAATATGTAGGACATATCTTGCAAGTTGTGGAAGGTGCCCCTGAAGTTGATCATGCCTCCAAATATGCAAAATTGCAAATATACTTCAGGGAATGTAAACATGCATCGAAAGTAACCTTAATGAAAGATGACACTTTAATAAGTGTGATAGTGTTCCCTTATCTTCAATGCCATGCATGATGTAGTGGTAACAAGACCTATTGGCCTTCCTTGATCTTTCACCTTTATCAATTGCTCACTGGGTGTTCTGCAAACTGGCTCTGTTGTTGGGTCATTGGTTGTTGTTGCTCCTGTGGTGTTCCACAAGTTGGTTTGGCAGCTGCTTGGTGTGTCTTCAAACCTTGGTGTGTTGGACGCCCTCTGGCTCTTCACAACTGGTTGTTGCAGCTCTATTGATGGTCCACAACTAGAGTTTGTGGTGATTCTGCCTCTGCAGATCTAGTAAGATTCCTTCTGCAACTCTTGACTTATGTGAACTCTCTGCCTTTGTGGGTCTAGTAACCTGCATTTTTAGCTGTTTCTCTATTTGGAAACTAGGACTTATGGCCATTTGCTGACCCATAAACCTCCATATCTGCAACATCATTTCTCTGCAGCTGTGCAACTCCATAGTTTCCTGTAGATTCTTTGTTCCTGAGAAATCAACTTCAGAGAGCTGTACTCAGGTTATATCATGAAGGGACATCAGATCATTACCAAGTGACCTGTATAGCTTATGTCTTCTTGGCCTTGACTTCTAGAAGAGAACATTGATGGCTATCTATTCTAATCTTAAAATCACATCTTTTAAGGTTTTCTTCAATCACCTTCTATGAGGATTGTTTTCTTTTCTTTTGCCATTTGGGATTTAGTCATTTTGACCATGGTCAGCTCTTGCACTCCTTAAGTTCCTATTGTAATTATTATTACTTTTGGAGTTGCATCAGCCATATGCTTTGTACTTAGTGTTTTGCTAGAATCCCATGGACCATTCATTGGTCACTTCTCACTAGTTCAAAAGCAGTAAATATTTCTTGATTTCCAATAAACATAGCAGTTGCAGGTAAATAAGTTGATTATTCAAAACTGACCATTAGATTCACTATGTGCTAATGCTACATGTTTGGCCACATTCTAAAAGAAATGATACTAACATGACCACAGAACAGTTGCATGTACTGAAGAATAATTTCTCGTGCCACAGCTTTACAGATGACTCCCTATGACGGAAAACATACAGCAAAAGTATGGCAATTGTTGCACAACCTCTCATCATAACTAGTGCATATCGTGAGTATGAACATTAAACTCCACCCAGGGAACGATGTATCAGGGATTTGCTGTACTGATCATCATATTAAGAATTCAACAGTGCTGACCAGCGGGAAAGACATGCATTTGCTTATGACTCAACCGAAAGTATTCCCTTGCAAAAAAAGCAATATGTTATATCTATCTTTGATGGTTTTAACAGAAAGTTATATGAAATGTTCCTTGTGCAATAACCGAAGGAGAGGCATAGAAAGTGTATAAATATAATCACAAATGGGCATTATGAGAACGTTAATTATTATTTTGCCTCGCTTTTTGTAACATTACACATGTCCCTGTTGACTCTGCAATCTAAGATGCCCGCAAGTTCCCAATTTTTTTCTTAAAAGTGATGCACATTAACCAAAGCTCCACTTACGCAGGGTGAGTTGATACAGGAAAGTTAAACCACAAACTGGCCTGCTTTCACATGCGAACAGGCCCACAATGGATGACGCTATGCACAAGCATTGTGGGGATTGGATCCCTAGTGGGCAGCTTGAACTGCCAACACTCTTTCCATTGAACCACAACCCCATAGGCACAAGTTCTCCATTGACAAGAGCACCTACGAATTTTTCGTTAAAGATACCGATTTGTTGCAATGATCTGACACCATATGGCATTTCAGATCATAATCTCTGAATAGTAACTGTCATCCTAGTACATAGTAAGTCTTCACCACTAGGTCAAACCAACTTCTTTGCATACCCTTTAAGTGTCAGAATGTATTTAGAGGTCATATTTTTTTTCCCAGGCTTGATTTTCAAAGAGCAGTTTTACAGAAGGGCAAGACCTTCTATTTGTGAACCGGTGATCCAAGGTAATATCATAATCAAAATGGCCAAAAATTACATTGGAGTAACTTCCGAAATATATATATTTCTGAAGCCACAGTTTTCTTCCACCTTTATGAAAGCTTATATTCATACTGTGGTTTATTCTACATTAATGGGATCGTTACAGAGTGTATATTTTTTATTCGAAAAGATCGAAAGGGTTTATATTGATATTAAAGTTTATCCTACATTAGTGAGATCGTTACAGAATTTATCTTTTTAATTCCAAAAGAAATAAAAGAATACAGTTTTCCCCTTGAACCTTGAACCTTTTATGTGTTTTTATTACACTAGTAACCTACTAGGTGCTAACTTTGTGAATGATGTTTTTAGAAAAAGGGCATACCTGACAGCAAGATTGGTGATATAAACCACTGATGGAGTATTCTCTCTGAAGAGATTGACTGTAGTTAACTCATCTGTTTGCAGCTTTCTGCGTGGGGTTACCACATAGGCATTGGCATCATCAATGTTCACTGTTGCAACAGAAATCATTACAGACAAAGAAGCACACCATACCCAAAAATTCGATTGAATGTAATTTTTCTCTGGGCAATTGAATAATTTCTGAACAACAGATAAACATCTTTGCAATATGGGGACTCGAACATTTGGCTGTATCAATTTGTCAATGTGTTGGGCATTGGGTTCTCTCTGAATCGTTAACAATCTGCTGTTTAGCAGAAGGTTTGGAGCAGTTATTATGCAATTGGGTCTACGGGAGGTCTGATTAGAAGGGAATTGGGATTGAGGTTGTGGAGGAAGTTGTAGAAACGTAGTGGGAAATTTCAGTTGGGCAAGCACAGCCATTGGCACGATGAAGTGGACTCGGTGGAGTAACCCCCACTAATGAAAAGAGAGATTGGTTTACATGGATTAATATTTAGAGCAGTCCTTAAATACTGGACGTACAAACCATCCAATGCAGTAGGATAACTTGTCCTTCCATAATGCTTTGCTCTTTTTGTCGTTTTTACGGAGCGTTGAAATGCGTAATGAACTGCAATCCTGGTCAAAACGGGATCTTTGGCCTTCGTTTGGTCCTCACATCTATATGCCTACTGTTTTTTTTTTCAATTTTGTCAAAGTTAAGAGAGAAGACAACGCACCAAAGGTAACCTTGCAACATTGAAATCTGTACCTTCATATATATAATTGTCTAAGAGTGATATTTGGTGGGTTTTTTTTAATCTTATATAGGTCGTCTTAAGCATACTAGGATTGCATACTATGATTATGTTTGCAACATTATATTAGAAAAAGGAGTGGATTGGTTGGTTTTTACTTTTTGTTTTTATTATTATGACTGATATAAATCACAATTAATGTAGTGTAAGCATTAAAATAGCATCTTTGATTTGATTTTTTTTAATGGTGTTTTAAATTAGAATGAAATGTAATCATGGTTTTTGGTGTATTAGGGTTGTTTTTTTTCAATATAGTGTATGTAAGTATTATAATAGCAATTTTTTATTTTCACAAAAAGAAGTGTTTTGGAACAAGAGTGGAATTTAGTTTTAGTTTTGGTGCATTGTGTTGTTCTTCTATGCGCAGAGCACCAAATCAAGCATCATGAAATAAAATATATGTAGCAAAGTGCAAATGCAGCTTTATTAGAGCTTTGCTAAGATGTTGTTTGATGAGGGAGACCTTCCATTTGAAGAAGAGTTTGTGTTATATCTTAAGGAGGAAGCTAGAAAGGACTTGAGATCCAGCTTATCGAAAAAATGATGCTTAGAGAAAAGTGATTTGAACCATGAGATTAGCAATAACCTCATGTGAACCACTAGAAAATTTAATGACTCAAGGAAAGTGGTTTAATCTATGAACTCATGGCCTTGTGGTCATATAAAATAAAACATAAGTCATTAGATTCAAGAAAACTTATAGTTGCAAGGGGGTTTTAGAATCCCCTTCTTAGGTGGAGGATATTTTCCAATGATTTTCACGAGTGTATCAAGTTGATTTGCTTGTTCACATCTCTGATTTGTATATTGATGAGTTGTGTAAACTACAATTAATGTAATAGTAGTTAGCTAGAGAGTAACATGCTTGATCATTCTCACCAAAAAATGCTTAGGGAAGGGGTTCAAAGTTAAACCTTAAATTTTGTGTCCATTGAATGGTTTCCCCTTTATGTATATGTGCGTTTGTGTAAAATTCCCCCTAGAAGAACCTCAAATTTCCCATTAAATTTCTAAGTTTTATTTGAGATAGTCTGGTATTCTGTCAAACAGTTAGTGTGTACATGGTTGTAGGTGCACTTTTTATGATTTATTTCAAATAAAATAAACACAAAACCAAATTTATGCCATAAAAATCACTTCAACCAAACAATATGTAATTCGTATTAAGCTTGAAAGGGGTACATACCACTAATGGAGAGCACTCTAGCAATAACAAGATAAATAAGACAACAAATATCAGCAGACCTTTGACATATATATACAATTGAAGATGACTAATAAGAGAGTCCAGAATTGCACCAACGTTACAATAATTTTTTCCAATAGAAGCACAGTATACATTCAACCTTAAAATTGGTACAAATAACTCAAAGGATCACTTCCCATGAACAACAGTCTGTCTAAACCCAGAGGTGTAGTGACCTCAACCCCTTTGAGGGAACTCAACCCAAGGGACAGATGTGTCTATTCACAACAACTTGACCAGTAAGAGGTAACAGTCTCAGCCTCAAATGATGACAAGTACTGGCCCCACAAAATGACAGCCAACTTCGTCCTCTAATGGTATAGAAATCGACCCCTTCTTTAATATTGCCCCATCCATTAAGACAAGGTATATTGGGCCCCTTTTAGTAGTGGTAAAATCAACCCCTTTCAACAGTGGTAAAATCATCCCCTTAGCTAGCAGAACATGGCCAACAAGCACAGTAGAACATGGCCTTTTCCCTCAATAATGTAGTAGAGATTTGATCCTCTAAATAACGCTAAACACGACCCTTTCTTTCATAGTCTCGACCCATTAATATATGGTAGAACCCGCCCCTCAAATACAGCTTGGAAACTTGGTCTGTGTAGAGAATATAGAATGCTCATGATTAGAAGATAAAATCAACTTATAACACCATGAAGAACTTAATCAATCATTGGTATTGTGTTCCCATCTATCAAAAATGAAGTTCAATGACGAAATCTGAGTGATTTTTCTCTAAGACCAACTAGGGTTTATAGTTTCAACATTGAAACTAGCAACGAAAATGAGGGTTTCCAAAAACCCTAGTCTCTTTCTCAAGAGTTCCCCAAAATTATATTTTTCAAGTGAGTAAATGAAAGAATGAGGAGAAGACCCCTCATTTTCCCTTTTTTATAACTCATTCACCGCTTTTGCCACCTTTTTACCCTTTTATTTTAATAAATTCACTTTACTGGGCCTTCTCAATTTATATTTCTAAAGTGATTATTCATTAACCTAGGACCTATGTCCCACTTTTCATCACTTTAGATTTTATAATGTTGACTCCTGGGTGAAGCATATTCCCTTGATTAATTTTTCTCATCCTAACTTATGGGAACCTTATTAGACTAGTGGATCCCCTTCCTTATGTCTCCTAAGCAGATGGGGACATTACAATCATCCTCGCCCAAGATTGCTTGTCCTCAAGTAACTTTAGTCTTGGGTGTTGGAGCACATGTTCCCCTTCCCATGTGGCATCTTCAATAGGAAAATATTTACATTTCACCAGGTACTCCTTTATAGCCCCGCTTCTATACTTTCATTCCCTTACCTCTGCAATTTCCTTTGAGACTAGGATCGGCTTCCCTTCCTCGTCTAGTAGTGGAAGCTCGGTAGAAATGACTATATGTTGTCCCAGGGCCTTTTTGAGGCTAGAAACATGGAAAACATTGTGAATCTTATACCCCTTTGGATGTTGTAACTCATAGGCCTCCTCCCCTACACGCCTCACAATCTTGTAGGGTCTATAGAATTTGGGTTTCAACTTCTCCGCCCCTTTCATTTTTAGTGATGATTACCTATAGGGTTGTAGACAAAGATACATTAGGTGCCCAACCTCAAAGCTATGCAACACCCGATGCTTGTATACATAGATTTTCTATTCGTTTTGAGCCGATTGCAAATTATCTTTGAGTACCCACAGTATGTCCCAGATCTCTTGAACCTAGTCCTTAGCTAGAGGGGCTTGATTATCCCTAAATACCTAATCCACAGATGTTGGAGCTTCATATTCATACAGGGCCTTGAAGGGTATCATTCCAATTGACATGTGGTAATTGGTGTTATAACAATGCTCTCCCAGGTGTAATCACTTTACCCATGCTTTTTGTTGGCTAGATACATAGTTTTTAAGATATTCCTCTAGCCATTTGTTGACTATTTTAGTTTTCCCATCAATTTGTGGGTAGTAACTAGTATTTGGCATTAGATTAGTCCCTCCCAACCTGAACAACTCCTACCTAAATCCTGCCATGAACATGTTGTCCCTATCACTCACAATGGTCTTCGACAACCCATGGCAAAGAAGTGTACACACTGTTGAAAATGTAACTAATGTCAGTCTTCATAATGTAACTCAAATGTATTATTGAAATATTCATTATATTCATTTATTACATTCATTATTATTATTATTTTCTAGTCAAAGCATGTTCTTCATGCTTCTAAGGTTTATTAAGTCAAAAGAAAATTTTGTCATGGGTCAAACAAATGTACTTGAGTCAAAGTCCCATGTGGACTATGTTGGAAATAATACTGAGAGTGGGGGTGAATCAGTATTATCACATTAATAAAACTTTTTCATTTCCAAACTCTGATTCATATATGCTACTTCCACAACTTCTTATGATTAAGTTAACTGATCTTCAATGAGTGCATTAGAACATTATCAACCATATTATCAGTTAACAGATGCAGTAACATAGAATAGATCATCACACATAAGGCACACACATGAACACCATGATATAAGGTGGAAACCCAATGCGGGAGAAAACCACCTGCTGCAAGTCATCTCAATCTTCTTCTTAATAAGAAAATCCTTTTACAATATTTTGTACTGGTGCAGCCTTATACCAGTACGGGAGCTACAAACCCCTTTTCTCTTGTAATAGCCGATCCATTTACTAGTACGCAGGCTACTACCTGCTACAATGCTCCAAAGATTTCCTTTAGCTCTTGTACTA